>VMDR010002647.1:0-86680 GCA_007922815.1 Macrotus californicus
GCTCTGCATTGGCAACCATTGATCTGCTTTTGGTCACTAGTGTTTTGCCTTTTCTAGAATTTCAAATAAGTGGAGTCATGTGTGGCCTCTTGTGTCTGGCTTCTCTAAACAGTGGTTTTGAGATTTATGTTGTTGCATGTATCTGTAATTAGCTCTTTTTTAATGTTTAGTAGTACTGCATTGTATGGTTATACCAGTTTGTTTATTTACTCACCAGTTGATGGACCTTGGAGTTATTTTCAGTTTTTTTACTCTTATAAATAAAGCTGCTATGAACATGTGTATACAAGTCTCATGTGTAGATGTTTTTATTTCTCCTTGGTAAATGTCTGTTAAGGATTGTCGTGTCATATGGCGTGTTTAACTTTATAGAAAACTGCCAAACTGATTTCCAAAGTGGGTGTACACTTTACACGCCCATCAGCAACATGCGGTGGTTCCGAGTGTCTCAAATCCTTGCCAGGTACTGGTACTTTTAGTTGTAACTTGTTATAACTTAGTTATAACTTGGCTTTGTCTGTTTCATCCTTCAGTGAATGTGGAGTCACAGCTCCTTGTGGTTTATTTTGTCTTTCTATAACAATCAGTGATGAGCATATTTCCTGTGCTCATTTGCTGTCTTCTGTTCAATTTTCCACCTCATAGGTTAAGTAATTGGGGCTTTAGGGTGATTAATTTTAGAGATGCAGAAAATTATTAATTCATTGATATTAAAAATGGCAAGGCCCTGGCTGGTGTGGTTCAGTGGTTTGAGCACCGGCCTGTGAAGCAAAAGGTTGCAGGTTCAATTCCCAGTCAGGGCACCTGCCTGGATTGTGGGCCAGGTCCCCAGCTGGTGTGAGAGGCAACCGTTTCTCTCACACACTGACGTTTCTCTTCCTCTCCCTCCCTCCCTCTCTAAAAATAAATAACAATTTTTTAAAAAACAGCAAAATGTGCCACTCTTCAGTTGGTTGGTATGATATAAAGAATTAAGTCAATGTTGGTCAGGTGCCAGAAGAGCATGGGTGGTAGGTGACCGACGTCAAGTGGCTGCGTATCCAACCTGAGGTGTAGAGTCAGCCTTTCCTCCGGACGACAGGATCCCATCAGTCCTGCCAAGTCAGGAGACACGTTTTAAATTGTGACTTCCATTTTCCTAGTTCTTCATTCTGTTTCGTGTCGTAATGGCCCAGTGTGAGTTTTCAAGGAGAATAGTGACATATTTCTGAGTCCTTGCAGAGTGTATTATGTCACCTTCACACAATGAAGGCATCTTGGGGAATAAAACTCATTTTAGCAAAGCTTTCCTTTAATGAAACAGTGATTCCTTGGTGATTTTGATTTTTCTAGGCTTTTTAGCTATATACCTTTTAGGTATTTTAATGCTTCCCTTCACTCCATTTTCTTTTTAATAGCTCTTTCTTTTGTTAAATTATTTGGTTGTGTTTAATTGTTCCTGGAAACCACCTTTTGATTTTTAAGGCACAGACAGTTAAAACATTTTTGTGGGGTCTGGAACACAAGGACAAATGGAGGACATATACCAAAAATCTTGGATAAAATATGTCCTAATTTGACAATTATACATTCATAATGACAAAGTAAGTGGCAGATAAAACCGTATGTTTTCTACAACAGAAAGTTAGCAAAATGTCAAAGGTGATTTCTAGCCCTAGTTTGCTGAGCCTATTACCAACTATTTCAACTTTTTTCAAATACTCTTTTTACAATAATCGATACAGCCATGTTTTTCCCTTGTTCTTATACCTGTTAAAATGGTTGGTTGCACTGGTTGATTTTCAAATATTAAGCCAGTCTTGCATTCCTGGAGTAAACCCCTCTTGGTTGCAATGTGTAATAATTTTTATATATTACTGGGTGTATCTGAAGATTTTTGCTGCTCTGTTCACGAGAGATACCAGTCTATAGATTTTGTGAGATGATGTAGACCTCGCTCGTAAAGTCAGTTGGGAAGTATTTCCTTCCTAAGAGATGGTATAAAACTGGTGTTAATTCTTCAAATGTCTGGAAGACTGCCGTGAAACCATGTGCACCTGGATATTTTTTTTCTGAAGCGCTAAAATGAAAAATTTTCCTTACTGTATTGCTGTGTACAGTGCACTCCTGTGTATAAGGTGTACCTGCGTCTTGTGCACACTGTCCATGGCGTTATGATGCCATGATGCCCGTGGTATGTAGTAATCATTATACCCATGTATAATGTGCATCCTTATTTTTCCCTAAAAAACTTGGGCAAAAAAGTGTGCATTATACACAGCAAAAGACGGTATTTAGTAGTTACAGGACTGAAGTGTTGGCAGTTTGTGGTTTTCAATGCATTGGCCCATTTTACCCAAGTTGTTGAATTTCTGTCTGTCAAGCCGTTTATCCAGGATTTGGCCGCTATCAATGAAACTGCTGTAAACATTTGTGTACAGACTTTTGTGTGGACATAGTTTCCAACTCATTTGGGTAAGTACCAAGGATTGTGACTGCTGCATCATTTGGTGTGTGTTTAGTCCTGTGAGAAACCGCCCAACTGTCTTCTGGGGGCTTTTGCATTCCCACCAGCCGCGAATTCAAGTTGCTGTTGCTCCTCTGCCTCACCGGGGCTTGGGAGGGTGAGGGTTGTGGGTGTTAGCCATTCTGATAGGTGCGTGATGGTCATCTCATTTTGATTAATGCACGACTTCTTCAATTATGTATGGTCTGTAGCATCCTTTCACATGCTTATTTGCCGCTGGTATAGCTGCGGGAGTTCTCCAGAACTTTGCCCATTTTTAAATCAGGTTGTTCTCTAATTATTGAGTTTTAAGAGTTGTCTTATTTTAGATGCCAATCCTTTATCAGGTATGTTTGGCAAGATTTCCTCCTGTGGACTGTCTTTTCCTTCTTTTTAATAAAGTTCAAGTTACCAATTTTTTTTTCCATTGCTCATGTTTTTGGTGTAGCATTTAACAAGTCACCCCCAAACCCCAGATCATCTTGATTTCCTCCCGTTATCTTCTAGGAGTTGTGTAGTTTTTCATGTTACATTTAGGTATGTTTCCAGATAGATAAATATTTCTAACTTTGACTTTTGTTATTGATTTCTAACCTATTTAGGTTGTAATCCTGAAGGCTCACTCTCTATTAATTTGTCCTTTAATGAAGTTTTAAAATTTGGTGAAACTTGTTTTATGACCCCCCAAAATGTAAATATTCTGTGTATGGTTGAAATAAATGCGTATGCTGAAGTTGCTGCATAGACCTATTATGCCAGTCATTCATGTCTACTTTCGACTTTTATCTACTTCCGCACTTTTATTTTTGCCTGTTTTTCCTGTCAAGTGAGGGAGGTATGTTCAGGTCTCATGCTGTGACTTCAGACTTCACATTTCTGCCAGTTTTTGCTGTATATATATTGAGATCGTGTTATTGAGTGTATATTTAGAATTGTCGTATCTTCCTGGTTAAATGAAACTTGCATCATCCTGTAGACTCGCTGTCCCTGGCCGTACCTTCTGCTTTAAAGACTGTTTTATCTAATACTGACGTAGCTACGTGGGGTGATGTCGTGACGTTCTTGCCCAGATGGACTTACTCCTTCAGCTGCTGGCAGTGCTGTCGAGATGGCAGGCTTCACCGGTCAGCCTCTATGGGAGGTGGAGGAAGTCACCTTACCCAAGGACGCACCCTCTTTCTGGGGACAGTCTACATCGCATGGGTGGTCAGAACAGGGTTGTAAAGGTGCAATCCTCTTGCTAAAGTGCCCTCTCCGCTACCCTCTGGACTCCAATTATATATGTCCTTGTGTTCTACATGCCTCTTCTCTCCATGTGTCCTTGTAGGTTCACCAGCATCTCTTGACAATCTCATCTTGTGTAAAAACCCAGTTCCACCATTTCCAGCCGTTGTTCTTTCTCTTGACACTTGCGGTTGTTAGTTCTGTATTGCATTTTAAAGTTTGCCTGCATCTCCATAAACATAACTATCCTAATTATTTTATTGTCTCCAGTGATTGAAATATCTAGAATCCCTGTGTCAGTTTTTTATGATGCTGTGTGTCAGACTTTTTGTCTGAACCTTTTGAGAATTTGTTTTTGGAAATAATTGAGAACTAAGATGATGTAGCTTCCTCCAGAGCAGATTGTGCTCTAGAAGCCCAAAGGGTTTTGCAGGTCTAATTAAGATTCCTAACCAGTTGATTCTGAGTTAATCATGAGGGAGATTATCCCGTGGGTCATATGATAATGACATGAGCTCTTTAAAAGCAGACTTGTTTTCCCCCCCGCTGGCAGCATGCTATGTGTGGAGGCAGAGAGATCCCCAGTGTGAGGACTCGGCATACCGCTGCTGTGTTGAAGATGGAAGAAGCCACCTGGCATGGAATGTGAACAGCCAGCGGAAGCCAGGAGCATCCCCCCTCACCCCGCACTGGCAGCCAGCCAGGAAACAGGGACCTCAGTCCTACTCTCACAAGGAACTGAACTTGAGAATAACAGGTCTGAGCTTGAAAGAAAACACCAAGCTGCAGCAGAGACATCAGCCAGCCGACACTCTTGACTGCAGCCTGGGGCACTCAAGGCAGAGGACCCCATGATGCCACCCTGGACTTCTGACCACGGAACTGTGAGATAAAGAATGAGCGCTGTTTGACAGGAATGTGTTACACAGAGAAAGAAAACTAATATGGAAGAGCTCATTCTTTGCCTTCCACCAAGATTCACAAGGTGGTGAAACTTCACGAGCCCCCCGGTTTGGATGTAATGGTTAGATGAATGAGAAGACACATCCAGGGGCCGACTGCAGTTAGGGAACTGTGGACTGTGTAAGATGAGCTAGTCAGTAGTGCAGTTTTGTGGCAACTCTGAGAAGAAACAGTAGGGCCCAGCTCTTCAAAATGCTCCAGCCTTCCGGGGTGGCCAGGGGTGGCCAATGCCCACATGTGCCCACAGAGGACAGAACTGTCCCCTTCAATGTTAGCCATAGATACCTTTTTAGTAGAATTCTGATTTGCCAAGAATTCAGCAAATGAGAATAGATTTAAATGCATACATCCTACTGTTAATTAAATCACAGCAGAACAAATGAACATGTATATACAAAATCTTTATAAATTCACATATTTCGCCAAAAGTGTACAGGCAGTCTCAATTCATTGGGACAAAAACGATCATTTTTGTTCTCCACAGGTCACGGAGTGAAATCGTACAATTCAGGGAAGCTACTCTGGAAACTGAACTAAGTTGGGAAACAATGCCGTGTCACGTAAAGACCAATTCCCGGTCGGACCTAACCATTGTGTAGGTTAGGTACCTGCCACCAAATAACACTTTACCAAACAACAGAACCAACCTGTTTGCTAAATAAGGCTTCGATTTATCAGGTGCACCCCTTTCCAAACTGTTCAACTCCTCTACTTATAAATTAATGCACAGGACTCATAGAACTGCTTTTCAGCTTCTGGGTATTAGCAACAATAATACAAAATGATCCCTCTGAAAGCAACAAATTGACCTTCCTTCCTAAATGAAAACATCACATTAGGTTAGACTACAACGTGTTAGCCTCTCCTCCGAAGTCTGACGTTACAGGAGACAGACTGATACTAATTCCAGAACACCTCTCCCTGTGCCCACTGCCATGGCTTCCAGACCTTAAGGAACACGGCCTGGTGTGTGCTTTATACTCAGCGATGCATGCACAGGTAAAGGAGAGCAATCCAGGGGCGAGAAGGCCTAGGGCATCCTACCCTGGCTCATGGCTGTGGCAAGACCCAGTGTGTGTGAGCCAAGCATACTGACCTCCTGCGCTGGGCTTCTGCAACTTGACTTCCAATTTGGGTAGCTGACTGGCAGAGGGTGGCTGGGATATGTCACGCATTGGTCTGAGTCTTTGAGTGATGCACCCTTTGCCAGGTTTTAACCCTTTGTGGAAGAGATCGGAGTAGAGCGGGAACAGAGCTGTTAGTGTACGTGACCTCTCCCCTCTCAGTCTTCTGAACCCTCGGGCCCTCTTTATGAAACCTATTTTTAAAATGACTTTTCTCTCTCCTTGCATAAGTGAAAGAAATACAGTTCTGCAGACACCTGCAGGAAAGAGAGGCTCCAAACCCAGCAAGCGAGGCCCTCGGTGCAAATAAATTAGGTTCCCATTATGGGCAAAATGCTACATTTCAATTGAGTACCATGCTGGCTTCTAGATTCCTTTTAAGGCCTAATTTTATCTTCCTTGAGAGTGTTAAAGTGTGTTTCAGCCCATTCCCTGTTTGGAAACAAATGAGAGTAGAAACAGTCAAAAACCTTGCATTACTGAAGGCAGAGCAGCCTCACGCTTGTTTATCAGCTCATTCGGGATGATTTTTTAAAGTAGGAGCCCAGGCCTATGTTTAGGATTTTTCTCACATACATGAATCACCTAAATTCCACGTTGAAGTAGTTCAGTTTTCTTAGGCTATCCTTATCTAAGACCAATACTGAGTGAGATGGATTAAAAACACCTTTAGGGCCACCTTACCTCCCTGCTAAGGAGGAAAGAGGTGGCAAATATTCAAGTGTCAATTTCCCTTTCCTGGGAAAAGGTTACAAAAAACTTTGCTTGCCTTCAGAACTCTATCAGTTCCTTTAAATCAACACAGCATCCTAATCAGATCTAAAATGTAGGAGAGAGAAAAATATTTACACAACTGGGCATTCCTTAAAGATATAAAATCTTGCTAATGCTGGAAAAGCCACATGAAGAAGATGCTTAAAGAGATAAGTACATTCTCTGTTAAGTGAGGATAGAGAAAATTGGGATACAGCATTTATATACATTTTTCAATACCAGACACGGTGCAAGGAGGGGACGCTGAAGCCACCTGATCCCTGATGTGGACGGCTCAGCTATTCGGTCTACCCAGAGGTTTGCGACAGGATCCTCATGCACTAACTGAGCTTTGTAAACTAACGGTATCCAGTAGCTGTTCTCCTGAGAGAGCAAAACCACCTGGTGAATGTTTTCCTTCTTTTAATTACATCGGTTGTGTTCAAATTAACAAGAAAGCCAGCCCAAACCAACCCACCCGCCATGACGCAGTGCAAATCTCGCAGTCACAAAAGGCCATCAGAAAGGCTACACGTTGGTCTCCAGTCCTAGCAAACGTCCCATTCTCTCCACGTTCTTATCGATGGTAGCTTGGCAGGTTATCTCCTTGGCACATTCCATAGGAAACCAGCCCCTCTCTCCGTCTCGCAGCCTCTCCCCTTCATACCAGCCTGCAAAGAAGAACGGAGTCCTCGTGAAGCAACACGTATTGGGATGAACCCTGACTGCTCGGCTCCAGGAAGGATATTGAGTATCAAAGATGATGAAGGGTGGAGAGACAGGTGGAACCGAGGGGAAGGGTTCAAGGGGGAATGAATGACATACCAGGGCCAGAACAGGAAGCGAGGCAGCTGAGACGGCATGGGAGCTTGGGCCGAGATGTAGAGGAGGGTGCTTCGGGCAGGGGCAGCAGGAACACAATTTTATGTTTAAGTAAAGAGGGAAGAACTCTGGAGATGAGAACTAGGTCACTGGGGCAATGGGAAGAAAGAACAACTTTTCACAGTTCCTTTTGAATAATAAACCATGTGGCTTCATCCCTACTGAAAAACGCAAAAGCAATAAAGTGTGCCGAGAGAGAGGCTGGCGCAGATGGAAGAACTGAAGGGGTATGGAATGTGGGCATTAATAACAAAAGGGAGACTCCTTGGTTCTTCACACCCTGAACGCGGGGCCCCCAGTGCCCCGTGAGAAGACTTCCACTCACCGTCGCTGACACGCTGGTAAATGAGGACCACGTCTGCCACCTGCAGGGAGAGTTCATCTGGCTGCTTGGCGGTGAACGATCTAATGATTTCTACCTGGGTCAGTGCTGAGGAGGAAAGGAAACCCACTGAGCTTCCACAGCAGAGGAAAAACCAACCACGTACAGAGCAGTAGTGTGCATTTGCCCAGTCTTCCTGTGCAATTCAGGGCCGGCGCTGACAGAAGCCAGCCAGGCTTCCAGCAAGAAGCAGAAAATCCTTTCCAAGAACTCTCAGAGTTGACTAAGAGTTTTATAATTTTAGAATCTCAGAATCGTGAACCACCTTTTATGATGTATGAATCCCCTCAATAACAGTTTTAATAAGGAGTCATTAGGCATGTCACATAATGAAACAGAAAACAGCCATTATGTTGGGGAAACTGAGGCAAGACAGGTTAGATAATGTGCCAGGAGCCTGCAACTGTTGGTGAAATCCGCAGCGTACAAAGTTCCCCAGGCTCTCATCACGGGGCTCCCTCAGCCCATCACGGCAGCACGTGGAAGCTGCCGAAGAGGTTTAGAAATAAAAAGATCTCCAACCCAAAGGTAGGAAACATTTTAGAGTGACTTGGTGCTGACTGACGAGACATCTGAATTTGCTTTTTAATACACAACTTGATACTAGGAACTTTTGCACCAATCACTTTAGCTCTGGCTCTAAGCTTACAGCTCTGATTTTTGGGTGTGTGGACAGCTAGTCTCACCGCCCTTATTCTGTGGCTGTGACCTTCTGGCCAGAACCACCAGAGATGTGTCACATCAACATTAGGGCACTAATGCACCACCCTGTACCGTGCCAGTTCCTAGTTCTCTGCAAGAATGAAATGCATTTTATTAATGTTATCACTTAAACCAAAAAGAAAAAGGGATGCTAAAGCAATTTTCTTTGAGGTCAAAAATACATTTCACTGTAGCTTTAGACTGTCAGTATGCCTCAAACATGCCGCTGACAACTCCTAACAACATAACATTTCAGAGCTTTACAGTCCCCAAGCAGGGCTTTCCATGTATATTCCTTAACTCCATCCTCATGATAACCCTGCGTTCTATGTGTATCATGATGCCCCTGACTTGCAGAAGGTTAAACAGGCAACAATTTACTACGTTTATACAATAAAGAAGAACTGCACCTTGAATTTGAATTCAGACCCCTTCACTTCCAAAGCAGGGATCCCCTAGTTCTGATGGAGGGCAGCAGGAAGGCATCCTTGAGGGAGCAGTAATACCCCAGCGTCCAGCAGGGGGCAGAGCCCGACCACGTTTCGAGTTCCAGAGCAGCAGCCCCGCAGGCGGTACTTACAGGTTCGGTCAGGAGGCTGCTTCCCGCTGCTGTGTCCCAGGGCGGTTATCCAGCGGGCCCGCTCACTCCTAAACACAGACAGCACACCATTGAGAGATTCAAGCCAGGTGTTTGGACACAGAATGAAGTATGTCCTAGAATGCAAAGTCATTCCCCCCCAAAACAGGGAGGTGGGAGAGATTATCTAGAGAGGTGAGAGGCTGGCCTTCAAAACAAGGGTAAGAGTTTTAAAACGGTGACACTGAAAACTAGTTACTGTAAAAAGATTCTGAATAAATTTGGTTAACTACTGATTCAGTGGGATTTCTCACGTGACAGGTGAACATTTGATAAAGGGCTGATTACGCTTACACACTGCAGTCACAAAAGGATGTTTCGTATGCTAGGAATCTAATGTTTCACGTTTCCAAAAAGTAAATTCCCTTAAAAAAAAATTACCTTAGTAAATCGGTCTGTCTCCACGCCCTCTCATTCCCCTCCCCCCACACTCAAACCATATTGGAAAAGATGAGAAACTTGACATATTTGAAGTTGTTTTGTTCCCCATACAACTGGTATTGCCAAATATGAGCTTCATTGAAACAGAAAATGTTTGGCCTTTTTTAGACTGTCCTCAGAGGCTTAAAATGGCTTAATGAGAACAGCCAAAAATAATTCAAGGGAAAAAAAAAAGAACCAAGACTTTTTTATACACTATTAAGCTATAGTTACATGCAATAAAATAATTATTTAACTAAAAGATCAGAAGTTTCAGAGAAGCAAGCACTGCTCTGCAATAATACGGTTTATGGTTTGGAAAGTCAAATATCAGGACTGCAATGAAATGGACCGCACACACGTACACACTCTGAAATCTCTTAAGCAGCCTTTACTGAGTCCACACCGCATGGCAGACACAAGCGCTTGATACCCATTATCTCATGGAATCCTCCCAAAAAAGCCTGTGAGAAGGATGATCACACTCACATGTAAGTTCTAACGTGCGCGATTCCAACCAACATCGGTTTCTACAGGGCCACTCGACCTTCTCACAATGGGATGTCTCTATGAGCAATTCTTGAAAGTTTTTTTTCTCCTGTAAGAGCTTGTGCCTGAAAGATGCTTCTCACTGCCTCCCCATCTTTACCCCAGCTACTGATCCTTCCATCCAGACGTCCACAGCACGGGAACACGTCACGCTGTCCCACACCTTTCCTGTCGGCTCTTCTCACTCTCCAAAACAACCTCCCCACCCTCCATTTTTACTGAGCAAGCCCACTCATAATCACTATTTTAACATTTTAAATTGAAGAGCACACGTGGGATAAAAGGCTGCACTGATCTCATGTGTGGGTATACAGTCTGTGAGTGATTACTTAGGTGTACCTGTGTACACAGGCTGTGAGGTCAGGAGAAACACGCCAGGGGTTTCCTTTCCAATGACGGCCCACGAAGATAACCACTGCTCTGATTTCCATCATCATCGACTTGTTTTGCCTATTTTGTTCTTTATGGAAATGGAATCTTACACTGTGTTCACTTTTGTATCTGACTTTGGTTCAACACATCCACTGGATATTGAGAGCACAAGCCTCACCCCCTCCAGGAAGTCTCCCCTGATGCGTGAACGCATTCTCCATCCCCATCCCAGTCTGATGATCCTGCTCCCACACACCCCTCTGCACACCCCTGGTCAACTGTGAGCCTCATGGAGACAGGCAGGTCTCATCCACAGGGTTCACTGCCGGGCACCTAACAGGGGCTCATCATCCCTCATCTATCTCACACTGACACCCCATCTACTGGCTTGCCTGCTTCTCTCACCAGGGTGGAAACTCCAGGAGGGTAGGAACTGGGGCTTGTCCTAAGTGGTTTTACAGAGCACTTATGTGCCAGGCATGCACTTTTTTGTATTTTGCAAGCTCCATCTAATCTAATCTTTACAACAGTCTTGGAAAAAAATATTACCACGACTATTTCCACTTTCCCAGAGAACAAAGCTGAAGTTGGAGCGTTAAGTGCCTGCCTACAGTAGAACGGCCAAGTGCTGCAGTCAGAATACGGAGCCTGGTGGTCTGGGGTCCCAGACCAGCTGGTCCCTAGCAGGTCGTTATAAAATAATGAGGGAAGCAGGCAAACGGACGTTTGCTGAAAGATAAGACTTCTTGAAAAGATGAGTCTGGGTGCTGGTCGAGCTGGTGTGTCAAGGAGTAGTATGCACAATTTCAATACATTACTGTCTTGCTTTTAAGATCTTTGTTCTCCCAGCCCTGGCTGCTGAGGCTCAGTGGATTGAGTGCCGGCCTGTGAACCAAAGGGTTGCTGGTTCGATTCCCAGTCAGGGCACATGCCTGGGTTGTGAGCCAGGCCCTCAGTGGGGAGGGGTGGGGGAAGTGAGAGACAACCACATATTGATGTTTCTCTCCCTCTCTCCCTCCCTTTCCCCTCTCTAAAAATAAATAAATAAATAAATAAAAATCTTAAAAAACAAGACTTTTGTTGCTCCCTAACACAGGACAAAGGGCTTTAAGGATGGTTCTATCAGGAACAACTAAAGCACAATTTCCTGTAAAATAATCCCAAACAAACACTTAAATCTTTTATATCATCTCTTTGTTGGGTAAGTTTTGTTTTTTCTTTTTAACTCATGCTCAACTAGAATTTGAAAAGTATCAAGGCAACTGAAAATGAAGTGTCTTACGGATGGAGAAGTTGTTCACCGAGAGAAACCCGAAAATGACCACACCCACAAGTCAGACCCGTCTCTGGCTCGCCACGGCCGCGCTCCACGGCCCTTCCTGCCGTCTGCAGTCCTCCGTGCAAGATTTCCCTGGCACGGCCCGTCCCGTCCTGGCCTCGAGTGGCCAGCTTCAGTGGCGGCCTCACCCTGCAGCTAGTTTCCAGAAGTCCAGATGAAATCTTTCACTCCTGTGGCATGCTGCCTGGATGCTAATGGCATCTCTTAGACACGGCGGCCCCTGCAGGGACTCCAGAGGACAGAACAAGACACTCCTTGTTGCCCTCGCTGAAAGGGGCCCCTTCTTGAAATGGCTTCAATTGAGCCAGATGCCGTCAGAACCCCACGACTTCCCCCAGGGCCTCTGAGAGCACTGCCAAGAAGCTCCCTCCCCTCAGCAAGCAGAAAGCACAGCATCTCTAAAGCAAGGAGGAGACACTTGATAAAAGATGGAATTCTAAGCATAAGAACAACCAGGGCCCAGACATACCCATTATTAAATTTAGATATCAAATCCAGGGCTCACTGCAGACAGCTATTTTCTCTGGGGACAATATGAAACAATCGGCATGAAGTCACAGCGCACCCCACACCCAGTTCACCGATTTTTCCCTTTGCCCTACTGTCGGGCTGAGCATCTGAACTTCTAAGGCTCTCCCGACCACTCCTTTCTTCCACGTTCACGGAGGGCCTGCGGTTGCTGGGGCCTGTGCGAGGCTGAGGCTGCCCGGGGAGTAAAACGGGACCTCCTGCTCCTCGCAGCCCTCAGCGTGAAGGAGCAGACAGAGCAGAAATCACACACACACACAAAACCCAACGCAGCGTGCCATGTGCGGGGGCGAAGTGCTGCACACAAAACACGTGTGACCCGGGGAGAGGATGGAGACTGAGTTGAGCAGAGGTGCTTTCCACATAAATATCTGTAAACGCCATCTTTTCAAACACCCCAAATTCTCTCTGCAAACTGCGAAATGATGCAAGTGCAGTCCCCTGCGCAGGAGTACGCAAGGCAGCACCTCGTCCTGCCTCTCACATAATTAACTAAAAACACAATCGATTTAAACTTAATTGTGCAAAGGTCGAAGGCACAGCAAAGCTGGACTTTTCCTTGAATACCAGGCATCTGCTAGAAAAGGCTGAGAAAACGGAGAGTTGGCTTTGGAACGAGGAGGCAGGGGCTGTGGAGGGGGCTGAACCAAACGGAGCTCCCACTGAGGACTTCACCCCTCCCCCCGCCCCCTGACCCCCTGACCCTTCCATAGAAGCAATGAGGTCACTGCGGTGTCTAACCTTCCTTTTGTCCTTCCTGCAACGGCGTTTGACCAGACACCTTTGGTGTTCCTTCTCACGGCCTAAAAAAACACCTGTGCTTCCTTTCGAAATTCCTGTGCCCATGGCCTTTGTGAAAAAGTCTCCCAAGCCTTCGTAACAAGTAGGAAACTGTAGATGTTGTTTTGTTCACTTTAACATCCAATTCAACCGGCTGAGTTCAATAAACTTCCATGAAAGAAAACCCACGGGGTAAGAACCGTTGTCACGAAGGCTGTGTGACAGAGCCTGGTAAAGCTGGGCTCCAGCTCCGCTCAGCTAATTTAAAAGATCTAACCCACGCGAAGCAAGCACTGCGGCCTACTGAAAGAGTTCTAAAATTCAGGCTTTGCGACGTGCAGTACAGTTACACCAACTGTTTCTTGTTTAGTGTATCTAACAGCTCCTGAGATCTAGTTTGGTCCTACTTTGGTTCAAGTTGACCTAAAGTGGGTCAATTATCTGTTTGTTTCCTGGATAACGAAAGACCCATACTATCACCCACCCTCCTATTTGACTGGGGTCAGTAAGGAGGGTCACAAAAGATCAGGAAGTTTGACGGGCACTGTACAAGTAAAATGGGGAAAGAACTACAACCTATAATACATACATTGTTGCATATAAATTGTCTCTATATTGTGGATATTTCTCAGGGGATGTATAAGAGTATGGCAGTCACACTATTTACTATTGTATTCCGTCCCATTTACTTCCTGCTGTTAATTAAATCATTAACAGAAGCAGGAAGGGCACAGAAGACTCCTCGAGAACAATGTCCCTTTATCCGCCGGCCCAGGAACTGGTGTCTGAATGGCTGACGGGACAGGCACATTCATCAGGCTCCTCGTTCTTTTGTGAGAGAAGTTTTGAGAACGAGCTCAGTGCAGTGTAAGGTGATTTTATCCTATAGCTAAACATAACGGGCGAAGAAAGCTTGTGTTCGTCACTGAGTATGCCCTGACGTCCGGTCGCTGCACACACTGGACCCAAAGGCCAACCGAATTCCACTGTGAACACAGGATGCCGCGGCCTCTGGGCTGTGCCAGCGGAGCTGTCTGGGCTTCATTTTAATGAAGGCAGACAAAGGGGCTCTCGGGCTCCCACATGCCTCTGGAAAGGCCCGGAGGGAAAAGAAAGGGCAGTAGTAAAACATTCTTCCTTTGTCCTTTCATAAAGGGTGAGCTTTCCTGTTTGTCACTAGATCACCATCTCATTAACAACACAATGACTTACGGTCTTTAACAGGCAAACAGATGTAAAGGTATACATGGCTTAGATGCACATCCTAAAAAAAAAGTTTAACCATATCCTTACTAAGCAAATGTTGAAAAACAAGTGGAATTTAGAGAAAACTTGCTCCAGCAGCAATACAGGGGCAGTGAACAGAGATGGATAGAGAGGCAGTATTTCCCTCTATTCTACCCTGCCTTGGATAAAGAAAAGCTAATTGTATTAATTGTGGGTCAATTCCAAAAATATGTATTGGGGACTTGCTATGTACAAAGTGCGACAAGGACAAATCCAGAGCCGAGTGTGGGGCTTAGCAATCACACCGTGCAGAGCTGACCGGAGAGAAGAATGGTCAGGAGGCTGCTGCGTGGTCCAGATCTACGTGACACAGGGGCTGTCCTGGGAAGGAGGCAGTGGAACGGAAACATGCAGGAAGCTGCAGTCGCCTTCAGTACAGGAAGAACCAGCGGGTGACGGATCTGCTCAGACCGGACTGCATCAGAAATGGCACTAAGTCTCCAGAGCGGATAACTGGAGACGGTGCCAATGACGCCAGGCACAGACAGCGTGTGCTGGGAAAGCAGTGGGCAGGGGTGGCGCCTGGCTTCGGACAGGCTGAAGGGATAGTGAAGAGGGAAGGTTAAATGTGGACGTAAGACTAAGAGAATGCAAAGAACAGGCTAAGATCTCCAAAAGGGGGTTGGCCTGAGAGGTCTGATGGTCAACAGCATTAAATGGCATCAGAGGTAAAGATAGAAGATGGGACTGCTGGGTGTGGGTACCAGGAAGCCATGGCTGATCTTTGGATGGTGTGGCCTCGGCCTCAGCAGAGGGGCAGAGGATGACACACAGGAATGGTGAAGGAAGTCACTCCACAGAATGTCCCAAAATCCAAAGCCTCACCGACACCTCTCTAACTCACTGCCACTCCATCTCATCTAGTCGGTCCTGCGGTCTCTGCCTCCCACGTACAGCACAGCGATCTCCTGGGCCACTCCAACACGGCCTGCATTGCTCTCCTCCTGGGAACTTCTGCCCCCCCTCCAGTCTTCCGGGAAACCCCTCCTATGGCTTCTAAGGCTTTGGATGAGTGCTCTTCAAAACATCTGTGGTGAAGAGAGGGTCCTCACCACCCAATCCATGGTGAACCAAGTGTCCTCAGAAACCCAATAAAAATGAACTGCTGTTAAAGTCATTACACGCTTTGATGCTGCAGAAATGTGAAGTTACTCTGTTTTTAGCCACTACCCTCATGCCAGGCTGGTAATGGTTTGCCCACAGGATGCACTGGAATAGCTCGATCTGAAACGTTCTGGTCTCCACTGGTCTCTTGACCGCCCACCCTCTCCCTGGTTTATTCTTATCTGCCTACATTCACTATGTTCACGCCAAGTTTGATGACATCTAACTCGTTTCCTTAGGAGTTCTGCACTGGCTATTTCCTTTACCTACAACACCCGGCTCTGCATTTTCCTGTAAGATAACTTCTTCTTGTCACTCAGGGCTCAGTTCAAATGTCACCTCAAAAAAGTCTTCCTGCATCATCTAATTTAGAGTCCATAACCCCAGCACTTAACATTCACTCCAAATCACACCACCTGGCTTCGCTGTTCTGGCTGTACTTTATATTTATTTTTAGCTGGATCAAGAAGAAATACTTTCCCACTGTCCCAGCTCACTGTAGGCCACTGGCCCAGGCCGAGGTCACCCTCCTTGAGGGCAGGAGCATGCAGGCGTAAGTTGCTCCCGTGAACAGAAGCCTCAAAGGGCGGGATCGGACCTCTGCACTGCTCACTGCTGCATCCCAGCACTCAGAAGAGCTCTGAAAGGGTGTCCCAACAGAAGTCACTGAATTAACAAGGAGAAATGAAGTCTACTCTCTTGGGAAGTTAAAGCTGTAACAGGAAGGAGAGCACTGGGGGTGGGTTGGGGTTCTGAGTAATACGGTGGAGGGTCGGTGAGACAGAAAACATAAACAGAAAAATGAACTAACAAGAGTGGCTCATGCTGCAAGCACCCGGAATTCCTGGGGACAACGTCACCACGAGCAGCAAGGAGAGGTGTCCTGGTAGAAGAAAAGACTTGGCGTGGGCCCTGAGAGGGGAGACACTTGGTAATTCAAGAAGGGCATTCCAGGAAGTGGGAAAAACACAGGCAAGGAAACAAAAAAAGGGTAATTATAAACAGAAAATAATTGGGGGGGATGCAACATTTATTCAGCATTTTATTATAATATAGTTCAAAGCATAAGATTTTTAAAAATTTACCATCTAAGTTTCCACAAACTTTTTTCTTTTTACAGTTCTACATTCTTTAAAAAAATCCACATTTTAGTAGTTTCTCACATTTAATAGCAACTGGCTCCCTAGTGTTCCTTCCGGATCCAGAACAAGGCGACTTGAGTGGCAAGGTGGGGCTGGGGCCATCCACTCTGGCTGGCAGAGTTATCTTCTTGGTAAGAAGATTCATCTTTGTTACTAGGAAGAACTCTGCATTGAGGAAGGAAGGTCAAGGTCTGGTCCTGCCTTTGGCAGTAACTCACTTCCTGCAGGCAAATCACTTCACCTCTGTGAGCTGCATTTTACCTCTGGGGAAAAAAGGGAGTTGGACCACAGACCTATAATTAGGGTTACCATGTATTTTTTTCTAAATATTTTATCTATTTAGTTCTAGAGAGGAAGGAAAGAAGGAAGTGGGGAGGAAAAACATCGATGTGAGAGAGAAACACTGACCGGTTGCCTCTCATATGCGCCTCGACCTGGGACAGAACCTACAACCCAGGCATGTGCCCTGACAAGGACTCGAACAGGCAACCTTTCCCTTTGTGGGATGATGCCCAACCAACCGAGCCACACCAGTGAGGGCAGGGGCACCACATTTTATTATCCAAACAAACACTTTTCAGATTCCAAGAGGGTAGTATTCTTAAACTTGCCAGAACAGACATAATATTCATCCTGAGGAAATGAGATTTACAGTCACCTTAACCTTACTTAGATGCTTCCTCCCCCTGAGGTTCTACCTTTAACTGGAAACACTCTCGGGCCCCCTGTTTATGTCTGATAGCTGGCTTGGTGCCTGCACACCCCAGGTGCTCGCCAAGGGTTTGCCCAACTTGCTTTAGGTGAGCTTTTCTGCTTGCTTTATGTAATCAAAACTATCAATCTGTTCTCGCACAGCGTCACCGTCATGGCTGTTGACCTGTCCTGTGCCAAACAGCTGCGCCCTTCCCACTGCTGATGCTGCACTGCATTGTATGCATCCCTGGGTGGCCTCTACTAAGAGCAGTTTTTCAAAGAATATAAATATTTAGGTATGAACCCTATTCTTTTTTTTAAAAAAAATTACATTTTTATTGCTTATCCTATTACAGTTGTCCTAATTTTTTTCCCTTGGCCCCCCTCCACCCAGCACCCCCTACTCCCTCAGGCAACCCCCATGCCATTGTTCATGTCCATGGGTCATACATGTAAGTTCTTTGGCTGCTCTATTTTCTATACTGTACTTGACATCCCCACAGCTGTTCGGTAACTATCTATTTGTACTTCTTAATCCCCTCACCTCTTCACCCATTCCCCCACCCCCCTCACATCTGGCAACCATCAAAATTCTCTCTGCATCCGTAATTCTGTCTCTGTTCTTGTTTGCTAAGTTTGTTTTTTAGATTCAATTGCTTATAGATTTGTATTTTTTGCCATTTTATTGTTCATAGTTTTGATTGTCTTCTTTTCCTTAAATAAGTCCTTTTAACATTTCATATAATAATGGTTCAGTCATGATGAACTCCTTTGGTATTTTCTTGTCTGGGAAGTTCTTTATCTGCCCTTCTATTCTCAGTGATAGCTTTGCTGGGTAGAGCAACCTTGGCTGTAGGTCCCTGCTTTTCATGACTTTGAATACTTCTTGCCAGTCCCTTCTGGCCTGCAAAGTTTCTTTTGAGAAATCACCTGACAGTCTTGTGGGAACTCCCCTATAGGTAACTTAACTGTTTTTCTCTTGCTGCTTTTAAGATTCTCTCTTTATCTTTAACCTTTGGCACTGTAATTATGATGTGTCTTGGAGTGGGCCTCTTTGTATCCATCTTTTTTGGGACTCCCTGTGCTTCCTGGACTTGCATGTCTATTTCCTTCACCAAATTAGGGAAATTTTCTTTCATTATTCTTCCAAATAGATTTCCAATTTCTTGCACTTTCTTTTCTCCTGGCACCCTTATGATGCGAATGTTGGACCTCTTGAAGTTGTCCCACAGGCTGCTTACACTCTCCTTGTTTTCTTGGATTCTTTTTTCTTCTTGTTCTGATTGTCTTTTTTGCCTATGTTCCAAATCATTTATTGGAATCTTAGCTTCATCCACTCTACTGTTGTTTCCCTGTAAACTGTTCTTTATGTCAATTAGTGTATCCTTTTAGTGGATCTTTTTTATGCCATTGAGGTCCTTAATAAGTTCCTTGAGCATCCTTATAACCAGTGTTTTGAACTCTGCATCTGAGAGGTCGCTCATCTCCATTTTGTGTAGTTCTGTGTCTGGGGTTTTGGTCTGTTCTTTCATTTGGGCCATGTTTCTTTGTCTCCTTGTTTTGGCAGCCTCCTTGTATTTGTTTCTATGTATTAGGTAGAACAGCTGTGACTTCCTGTCTTAGTAGCGTGGCCTAATATAGTAGGTGTCCTATAGGGTCCAGTGGCACAGCTGCCCCTATCACCCAAGCTGGGTTCTAGAAGTGTGCTCTCCATGTGGGCTGAATACACCCTCTTCTTGTAGTTGAGCCTTGATTTTGGCTGGCAGGTCAAAGAGGGATTTACCTAGGCCAGTCAGCTGCAAAGATTAGCTGTGACCACTTACTACAACCCTCTACCCTCCAGGGAGGATCAGCTGTGGAGGGGAAGGGTGGTGGTACTCCAACGTGGTCTGTAGCTGTCCACTGGGTGTCCTGGCCCAGGGGTTTCCTGGGTGGTACAGGCCAAGGTCAGCTCCCACCTGTGTTTTGCCTATAGCCACCCTGCCTGAGCTATAAAACAATCTGTGATGGCTGCTACTTGTGCTGGGCTTGGAGATTCCCAGGCAAAGCCAAGCTGTGAATTTAAGCTGGCTGCTGCTAGTGCCAGGCCTGGTGCTCTGAGACCAGCAGTTACTTGTCTGATAGGATTTAGGATGTAGTTATACAGGAGCCAAGACCAGCCATTCATATGGAAAAGCAGGTTGGGTGGGCCCATAAGCTGGGTGGGGCAGAGTCCTGGGGATCTTCAAGGTGGGTCAAAAAAGTTAGCCAGGTTGATGGGAGTCTCAGATATGGTACCAACTTGCGAGTCAGCTGGAGGGGGGGCAGGGTTGACAATGGCCTCTGTTCACCTTGATGCCAGACACTTCGGTTTCTCCCTGCATACCACTGGTGCCTTTCAAGCTGCTACCCCAGTGCTGGAGCTCAGAAGGAGTGATTCTGAGTAGGTGAGTCCGTGTGTGGGTTCTTTAAGAGGAATTGCTTGGGCTCCAGAAGTTTCTTCCAACGACTCAATCCCTGCTGGTTTTTACATCCAGAAGTTGTGGGGACTTATCTTCCTGGCTCTGGAACCCTGGGCTTGGGGGCCTGGTGTGGGTCTGGGATTCCTCGCTCCCGAGGTAACCCTCCTGAATTTTTATCCACCACATGTGGGTGAGGAATCAGCACGTTCCATGTCCGTGCCCCTCCTACCAGTCTGGATGGATATGATTTAATTCTATAGGTGTAAGACTTCCATTCAACTTGGTCTCCGATGGTTCTGCATGACGGTTGTTCTACATTTTGGTTGTAATTTTGATGTGGTTGTGTGAAGAGGTGAGTCATGTTTGTCTATACTGCCACCTTGGCTGGAAGTGAATCCTATTCTTTTTCAAATCAAAGAATGAGTAGCCAAAGGATACATGTGACTGGACTGAAGTTCTATAATTACTCAAGGCCAGTGTGGTGGTAAAAACCGTCCACTAGATTACTAATGAACCATATGAACCATGTATGAGACAAAACATAATCTCCTATACATTTTGCAGATCTCAGAAGCAAAAAAAACATTATACATAGACCCAAACTCTGATTGCTCAAAACCCAGTAGCCCAGAAATGACCTGTACATTTCCAAATATGACATAACAATTTGCGAGACTTTTAAAACACCCTATTGTTTTTAAAGTAAAGTGCATGTGGCTGTAATTTATTTTCTTTCAACACCAATGGCTATTTTATGTCTTTGCCTTTAGAAGTATTTGTACAGTTATTTACTTGTGAACTGTAATTGAGTTGGTGGTGGGGGAGGGGGAGGGAGTCACTCCCTCTGTACCCAGCAAGACATCTGCCCCTGTGCCCTTTCTGGAATGTCCTGTTCCTATTAATTAAAGCACTACAAATATGAGTCATACCCATGAGTTTATGGGTGGCATAACTAGATATTCTGAGAATTTCTGACCGAGGAAATGAACACCCATTCAGCGCATGGAATGATCAGAAGGCAGGTGGAGGGTCCCAGGAAATGACACAGCCTCGGTGTAAAAGAATTGAACATGTCACTTCACCCTCTACTCCTCCCGGGCGATCTCAGAGACAAGTGGTGAAGACTGCATAAATTATAAACGAGACAATCAGGAAGAACTCTGCTGATGTGTTGGCAAGGCCTGAATGAAAGACAAACAGTCCTTATAAACACAGAGAACAGGGACACACAAAACCACCACTTTCAACATCACTAACTGAAAGTGATGAAAGGGAGTCTCGAGTACATCTGGACAAGCACTGACCTCCAAAGCATTTAAGACATTTTTAGCCTTGAAGTCTTTTAAAGTCCAGAGCTCAGACACAGGAGTATTAGACTCTTCTTAAGAAAGGCTTGGCCCAAGGAAGTCTAGCACTGTCTTCACTGGCCAAGGGGTCTAATAACTTTTTAAGTTGAAGAAATGCCTTCTTCAGCCTTGGGCACGGACATGTCTCCTGCTGGCCACCTGCACACACCAGCAACCATCACACCCTCCCACCGTCCCCTCCCCAGAGAGCAAACAGAGGGCATGCGTGGGAATGTGTCAGGGCTTTTCAGCGGTTTCAGCGCAAGAACTCCAGGACTTTAGAGAAAGGCATTTGTCATGTAAACAAACATATACGATGAAGCTCCTTTGTTTATGCACTCACTCTGTGAACTCAAGTTCATTTGGAACCCTCGATTTTGGCTGTTTTCATCAAACCGTAAATATCTTTTCCCAAACCTGTCCCTCTTGGGCTTCTCCAACCTTTGAAATGTTTCTAGTGCCAAGAGACGTACAAATTTTTCACGTTTTATATAAATGAATGCTTTCTAATTTTAACCATTTTTTTAATGTATGTCTTTCATGACCCAGGCATACTGTGAAATACTCTTAAAAAGTGGGCATATTCTTTGGGTTGACTTTCGCTAGGATTTTGCCAAAGTCTTGGGATTATTCACCAGCTGCTGATCGGGTTCATCATAGCACGTGGGACCTTGGGGGACGTGGGTGGGAGATGTGCGTAGGGACACCAGCGGCCCGAGAATTAGGGAACTTCTCCTTCCCTCCACGGATCCGCCCTCTGACCCAATGTAATACCTGCTTGTAGTAACGGTTCCAAGACCAGGTCTCCAGTTTCCAAACAAATGAATCACAAGCGTGGGCTTGAAAATGAAGCTCCTTCCCTTCGTCCCAGGTGAGGATGGACTAAGCACTAACTGCTGATAGACCCCCACAAACAGGATGACCGGTTAGCCCACACATACACTCTGCATGGGAAACAGGACCCATCGATACGTTCCCCTGAATATCTATCTCCTGAGAGAAATCGCTGGGCTTTTTGCTGTCCGGTTGAAGGCAGGTGATCAAGAAATGACTTCAATTTCATTATCAACAAAAATGTACGGCCCCCCGTTATACCACCAGTTAGGTCATACTCCTAGGGCCCATGGGTCATGTTTGTTTTTATCAATGATTAAAATAAAATAATTTTTAAAGTATTCTAAACATAAAATCACACCCCCTAAAGAACAGCAGTCCCCCTTTATCTGCAGTTTTGCTTCCTGTGGTCAACTGAGGTCTGAAAATATTAAATAGAAAATTCCAGAAATAAATAATTCATAGGTTTTCAATTGCATGCTGTCTTCAGAAGCTTGAAGAAATCTCGTGCTGTTCTGCTCCATCCCACCCTGGACGTGAGTCATCCCTTTGTCCAGCATATTCTCGCTGTACGTGCTGCCTGCCAGTGAGCCACTGAGTAGGTATATCGTAAAAGGTCAATAGTGGCCTAAGGCTGCATCACAACACCTGTGCCATTCGGCTCACCTCATCTCATTGTGTTGGCCTTGTGTCCTCTCACATCGTCACGAGGGAACAGGCAAGGACAGGACAGTAAGATATTTCGAGGAAGAGACCACATTCACGTAACTTTTATTACAGTATACTGTTATAATTGTTCTACTTTATTTATTATTAGTTGTTGTTACTCTCTTACTGTGTCTAATTTATAAATTAAAACTTTATCATTTGAGCATTCACCGGGGGTCTTGGAGCATATCCCCGGGGGGATAAGGGGAGATACAATGCATGCATCAGGACTCAGGAGGCAAAAATAATATCCATCTCTCCAAACACTGAGAGGCTCACAATGAAAACATATGCATCTGTATAAAGCAGCTAGACCCAGTGCCTGGCACATAATAGGTACTCAACAAAAAAATGAATTGTAGCCACAGTTCACTCTTTCCAGGGCGTCTGCACCAAGGGCCGTCTCTCCCCACCCATACTCACTGTGTCTCAGCCCCCAGCAGCATCTCCACCTTCTCACTGGCGTGGTTACTAAGGACTGTCAGAGTGAAGAGGTGACTGGCGGAGCTCTGTCTTGAATAAAGCATGGTGGAACTGTTCTTCCCCGGAGAAGAATTAAGCTCTTCATTGTCACAAGATTCCACCATTAGCTGATCTCTTAAGGCATAATCATTGACGTTGTAACTCTCCTCACTGTAAGGAAAAGGGAACAGAACCTAGTGATTCAGTGGATAAGACTGTGGCACCTGGTCACTTCTCAAGTCACTTTTTAGGGGAAGGTAGTAGAGTGGGAGGCAAGAAGAAAATGATTTATTTTAAAATATGAATTGGAATCTAAATGGTATCTACTGATCATGAATCAGTATGATCCTCCCAATTAGACCTATTCGTTACTATTTTTCTGTAATACACTAAATTGTGTAAAAACATACAAACCTGTTAGAAGTGACACCTGCATGCTTCATGATCATGCTCGAATAAGTAAGAGCACTTGCCCACCCTGCCTCCACCATAAGAATGAAGAAGGGATCCCAAAACGTACCCACGTTCTGCATAACAAGGCCTCACTCCCAGCCTCCAAACCACCAGGCTCAGGAGGGGAGAAGAGACCCAGAGGTCTGCTTGCTTCTGGCAAGACACCCTTCTCTCCAACACGCACAGCCTCACCTTCTGTTTCAGAAACCAGCAGGACTGATCCCTCTATCCCTGCTTATGCCAGTATTCATCATTCCCCTGGAATTGCATCCCCTAGCACCGTGAACATGCCTAACCCGGCCCTGCCTCCCTGAGCTCCTCGGCTGGTTCCTGAACCCCTTGCCCTGTGCCCTCTGATAATGCCCCTTAGTTAGGGAGGCCAGCTAAATCTCCTAAATCCTCAGCCTCCTCTCTAAACCCTCCCTTTACCCTCTTGCCTTAAAAGAAACTTGACTGTCCCTAGAGAATGACACCTCACCAGAAAGGCTCTCTGTCGGCCTGCTTCTCGTTGCTGCTTCTAGACAATGTCACCTCCCCCTCCCCCCAAGTCCTCAGCTGTGGAGCTCATGCAATCAGTCTCCCCCTGACAGTCACAGCCTCTCACAGACCCCTGGACCACCCTTCAGCCTCCCTCATGAGTTCAGTTGCTGGTTCCCCTCCTCCAGCACTACCTCCTTCTTCAATTTCCAGGTAGCAGAGCCTCCCATTAGCCTGGGCTCCCCTGACTTCTCCTCTAAAGATCTTGTCCTCTGCCCTACTTGCGCCACCCTCCATTGTCACAGCACAGACCCTGTCATTACTATAAACTCCAACCTCTCTGTAATCCCAATGTCAAACACGACTAACCAGCATGGGCTGTCTCTCTGAATCACCTCTTCTAATCAACCCCAGCAGTTCTTCAACCCACCTGCGCCTCCAACCCATTGACTCTATGACCTTGCTCCCTCCTCAACCCCTTCGTGTCCTCTCATTCATGCCTGCTGACCTACGCCGCTTGGATTTCTTGGTACCCAGTTATAATCGCTCCTTGCCTGTACCCTCCTCTCCTTGAAAAATCCCAACCCTGTTTAGATACAGCTTTCTCTCTACTGTGAATACGTACCTTTGCAGCTGAACATGGGAGAGCTCAGTAAATAACTGGATGACTGCGCAATAAATTCAAGTATATTCTAGGAGCAGTATCAAGTTGCTATCTTATTTAATAATAAGCATAAATGTATGAATTTAGGGGAATAAAGAGAAAGGAAAAATCCATATGCCCAGCCAACTGTACAAGGAATTTCAGAATAAAGCGTTTGCTCAAGATTTCTTAGAATTCCTCTCATTCAGGGCTGGACAACTGCCTGTGCCTTGTAACTCTCCTTGAAACACTATCATCTTTTCTAAAATCTAGTTCGACAGACTGTCCCCTGAAAAAAGCAAAAATCAAAACCCAGCAAACACAGTTACCATACAGAAAAGCAGGGTACCGCGTTCTGATCAAGCCCTTGGTTGCTAGGGTAACAATCTGTATTATGGAAAGTTCACACGGCGAGGGCATCCCCAGAGCTCTCCTGAAACTGCCCACAGACACTCAGGATACAGAACAGTTTCTCACATCCAAATGAGACTTAGCAAAGCTCACACAACTTTTATGAAAGGAGGAAAGAAAATGATACACTTCACAGACAAAGAAGGTTATATGTTTAAAAGGCCATGTTTACCAGAAATAGTTTTGGGGAAGAGCTGAAAAAGTTGATAATGTTGGTTTAGATATCTCAGACAGGGATGTAGTATGCCAGGGCAGAAGATGTAACAATAAACAAACAGACAAAAGCAAAACCTCAAAGACGAGAGCACACATAAGGTGAAGGAAGGCTTCCTTGCTACAGTCCTCTCTCTGCACCTCGTAGTAGCTCTTGGTCCAACTCCCAAGGCAAAAAGACTACCCGATAGTCAAAGACACTCATTTCCAGTTTAAATAGTGTGGTTCAGGCAGAAAAATGCAAGCACCTTGATGCTGTGCAAATGGGTGTTTAGGTAGTACCCTAAACAGTGGTACTGAATAGGTATTCTTTGCATTTCCAAAGAAATAAAAGGCCAAGAAATGTACATGCGATGAAGCAGTCACTCAAGACCACTCACATTCCAAGAAGACTTTAGCATTAAAGTAGTTCCACCTATTAGGTCGTCCCCAATAGAATTCAAGACCAAGAGGTCACAGAAAACTAATGTAAACTACTGCGAATAAACTACACCTGAATGTTTTTTTCTCTTAATTTTTAGAGTTTCTATTTTCCCCAGTGTTTGCCTAAATACAAATAATACCAGCTATTGTGTTTCATCAAAGCTTTGAATCTTTGTCTGCAGGGGTAATTAGAGACAGAAGAAGCAGATAAATTGTAATAGAATGTTTTTTATTGTTCTCTTAAACGATAACAACCTCAAGGCCATTAAGAGCTAGGGTGACTGTTGATCCAGTTTTTGCCTGTTCTCTCAAATTCCAGTTTGGATAATGAATGGTGGCCACTTTATTCATAGCTTTGAGGGCTCACCTCCAGGTGTCTATTTCTGCACATCTGCACATCGGTGTCATTGAATATGCCTGAGCAGGGCATTGCCCACTGCTTTTGAGTTCTGCGTCCAAAATAAAGAGCAGGAAATATTTGCTTTTTTTTTTTTAACTGATCCAGTAGCAATCATCCAATATCATTTATTTTTATCTAGACCTCTAAACATCTTCATCACATAGTATATAATGTGTATAACTTCTTCACTACTCTTTTAATAAATTTAATATAAAATAATTTGGTTTTACTTAATATTTGCCCTTGTCAGCTATTACTCAAACCCAATGAAACACATATTGAAAAGCAGCTCACTCTTGTTAGCTTGTTCATTGTTCACGCTCTCACACACATACACACACAATCTCATAAAGATTCCAAATAATCGTACTTTCCCCTCTCCAGACCTGCCTAATATTGAATGAAATTCCTTCTCCTAATGTCAGTCAGCACCCACTATCTCTGTCATGCTGATACAGAGGATAGAATATGTGTTAAAATATGTGCTGAAGCAGAAGGAATAGGGGGAATCCACAGCCAGATGCAGCTATCTCCCTCCGCTGCTTACTCACCATGTCCAGTAAGTAGAACACAGGCTAGGCTGGGCTGGAAAAGAAACCCCTTTCCTGAGGGAAGCTGATGCTAATCACACTTCCCCATGTTCGTCTCCAGCACTCAGCAAACATATGGTTTACATAGTCTCTGAAACAATTTGAATCGTGTAATTAGGAAGTTAAATTGCTCAGAAAAAGGCAAATGGAAAAACCACCTTTCCTCGCACAGAGAAGTTTATATGGAGACTTCCTTTGATTGTCTTACATGTGCTCCAAGTTTACCAGCTGCTCTTCAAGGCTGTCGGTTCTGTGCAAGCAGGGCCTGCTATCGGGGACGCGATCAAGTCTATGCAAGTCTGTCGCTCTGAGGCGTAAACAAGGGCTGGGCTCCCGGTGAATACCCACTGAGAGTCCAGTAACCTTTGTTGAGAATCCTTTCTTTTCTGTTGTTTTTTTTTTTTTAAACAAGATAAAGAACTATCGATAGAGAACAGGACATGATGGTAAATACAAACCCCAATTACTCTTCCCTTGGGAAGACCTTTTATTAAGCAGCTCAGATAGTTTTGGGTTCTGCTAAATGCAACCTAACAGCATGGGCTGAAAACATGATGCACCTTATAGTGAACAGTGGCCTTCTTAAAGTGAGTATTTTAGAGCACTTTTATCTTCTGTCTTATAAATTTCTATAAAGGTTAGAATTATCCATAATCGGCATGTATTTATTACTTTTAAATCAGAACGTTTGACAAGTGCATGCAACATACATTTTTAAAACAGTGAAACTCCATATATACTTATATACAGTAGAAAGTGTAGGATGACAGACACCAGACTCAGCACAGGACTTACCCTGGAAGAAGAGAGAATAATGGCAAAGAGAGTTAGGTGTACCTGCAGTATGAGCCCAGGTTTTCTGTTTAAAAAGCAAAGCCCCGGTCAATATGGCAAAAAGTTCGTGTCTGTTAGATACGGATGATAGGCATGTCGATGTTTGATAATTTTCTGTATGTTTGAAATATTTCACAATTCAAGGCAGAAATGCATATTAAAAATCTGTAATTTAAAAGTAATAAATGCAGAATTGTGAAGGCTACCATCATTCCAGGTGTCTGTGCGTGCCTACTGGTATAGACGAAGTGACTATGGAACAATGGAAATTTTTTTGCCCCCTACAAATAACTGATGATTTTCAGATGACATCAATGACTAAAAATATATTACAAGGTGACAGACAGTAAATTCAGTGAGGTGGCTGAGTTAGAAAAAAGGCTCTCCTATATAGTAACGACACTCAGAAAAGTAATAGAAGACATAATCTTATTTATAATAGCCACAAAACATGTAAAATATTTAGGATTAAACTTAACCAGTTTCTGTTACTAAAAGCAGCCTTCAAATACTGGACTTCAGAAGAAGTTCTGAATAACTAGGAAAGTTTGGTATGACACAGGTATCAATTCTTCCTAAATTAATATATTGATTTTAACACAATCAAGACAAAAATACAAACGGGGTTTTCTTGGGGGGTGGGAGGCAGTGTGGAGGGGACAGGATCAAGCTAATTCTAAAACCAACACAAAAAAATAACCACGTAAGAACAGTCAGAAAGGCTGTGAAACAGAGTAAGAGTGAACTAGCCTTATGACTGAGTGCAAAATATACTGTAAAGCCACAGAAGTTCAGAGACAGGTTGGGGCGTGAGCTGACAGATGCATTAGCAAAGCAGAACAGCACGCTCGCCAAGTGATGCCGAACACTTTGGTACACGATATAGGTGCCATTTCAAATCTGTGGGGGATGCACGGCTAGTCACCAAATACTGGGACATCTGGGGAACATGTCTGAAAAATATACAATTCTGGATCCCAATCGCACTCGGTAAACCAAGGTATTTCCCTGGACCCAAGCTCTGGGTCTGCGAGTCACGAAGAAGGGGTGGTGACAGACCTCTCGGCTCAGACCCACCTGTGCCTGCCTTGTGACCAGGGAGGTGCTTTTAAACATGCAAATACCTTAGGGAGAGTTTCCTCCGTCACCATTATTAGCAAACATCCTAAGTACACAACTAAGGATGACACAGAATGAGAAATAGGCTAGTTGACCAAGACAGAGCCAGGGGCATGTGGGCAAAACGGAAGTGGGGCGTGAGGGGAAGGGGGGATCATAGAGGCCAGCTTTCCCACAACCCGCTATCAGCCCCGGGATTTGTCTCGCATTCTGCCTCGGCGTTGTTCTGGAACTTTCTTTTATAACTGAAATCTGACAGGTGAAAACCCAACCAGCACCCCCAATACTCCCTTTTATAAAAGAGTTAAATTTAAAAGAAAAGATGCTATCAAGAATTATCCAAAACAAAACACATTTTTCTGCTTATAGTACTGAGCTAGGTATGTTTTTTTTTTTTTAATCTATTCAGTAGCTTCCTTTCCCCAGGCCCTCTATAAAACAGTTACATGGCTTCCTGGTCTTGAAAAGCCTTTACTTCAACATGCTGGTGTCAAGACAAATGTCTCCTCAGCTAACAGCTGTGTGCCTTTTCACTGTCTCAGACCCTGTGTCTGCACGCCAGGGAAACTGCTCCCCAAGGTCATCGTGACCCACCCCCCATCAAACCCAATGACCGGGGTGGGTTTCACTGCTTTTCTTGGCATCTGCACTATACATTTGATGGTGCTGAACACCTGTGACCTCCTGAAATTCTAGCTTCCTCTTCTAATGCCTCTGTGACCTGGCTAAGTCATCCTTCTTTGGGGTCATTCTCCAAGATCCTCCCCTAGGCCCTCTGGCTTTTCTCTCAGGGATTTATTTGGGCTCTGCCATTCTCCTAGTACGCTGATCCATGGGAGTACACAGGGTTTTATAAGATCAAAGAACACTCTTCCTGCCATCCTTCAAGACACGTATGAGATTTCTTCCTCTGCAGATGTCAATTTGTTTCACTTTTCCATCTGTAAATGTGATTTCTAAATCCCCATATTTGATCTTGTGCTTAACTGGAATAAAAATACTCTAGTTAAACATTTCTGGGATAGGGAATCCTAGACTATACTAAAATGTATTTTAAGAGATCGAAACACTTTTCACATGACTAAAGTTAATTTGAATTTTAAAGGTTTGTGTTGGAATTATACAAATAAGTTTTTAGTGAAATAATATACAGTTTTAAAGTAATCAGTGTAGTATAGCAGTTAAGAGCACAGATTTGGTTTTGAGTGTCTGTAAAAATCCCCATTCTATCAGTCATTCCCTGTGTGATTTGAGCAAGCTACCGATCCTCTGTTTTCAGTTTTCTCCTCTGTAAAATGGGGATGATAATACCAATCTCTTTGGGTTGTTGTGAAGATTTATTATCGTGTGCAAAGCTCCTAAACTCACGGCTGGCTCACAGCCAATAACTGTTAGCTATTAAAGTGGAAAAGCATAATTAGAGCCACATTAATAATTTGGCCAAGTGCTCCAACCAGCAAAACGAGGCGTGATATTTTTCCAGAAACTGATTTCAAACAGCCTTTCTTGCTCAGTTCCTCAGAGTAAGTCTGAAGACTAACAAACATGCCACGTGCTTCCTATTTCATTGTCAAGAATATAACAAATATTAGAGACAAGGATCACATTCATTGGTAAGATAAGGACCTGCTGTGACTCACTGTCACCAAAAAAAGATGGCCAGGGGCCCATACCAGAACCACCATGCCCCTATTCCTGTCACCACGGATCCCCAGATTCCACAACCTGGGACCTCCCCGGCTGCCCACAGGATGCCCCGAACCCACGGTCCTGACAGAGAGGAGGGGGCAGGTCCGAGAGGCTGCTGGCAACTTACCGAAGCTTTCCCCCCGCTGTCGTGAGAACTAAAGAAGCTGGGGAGAGAAAGTAGGCACCTTCTTAAATTGCTAACAAAGTTATTCCAAATAACCAGAGTAACCCTCACATTCCAATTTAAGTGTACCTCTACTGACCTCCTTGAATGAAAGGGGAAAATATACTGAATTTACTTTTTCAGCACAAAGTTATAGTGTCTCCTAATCAGTTGAGGGACATTGCAAGAAAACCACCACTACCAAAGTATACACGATTCACATCGACTTATTAAATAATACAAAGTAGGTCATGGCTGCCGCCCGCTCACTTGCCATCTGACATGGGTTCCTGGTTTGGGGGGAGGGAAGGGGATGGAGTTAAGCACATGTGTTCCTCAGGCCATAAATCTAGGTGTGACCTCACAGTACACCACAACCTTCAGATGAATAGCAATGGTTAAAGGTTTCAAACTATTTCCTTGAACAATAAAATATTCTGGAAGCCGACAGCAGTAATTAAATCTTGAAAGTGAGAAGCACAATGCTAGGAATAATGCCACTCGGCAGGTATCAGTCACTCGGCAGAAACTATTTGCTGTGGTGGAGCTTTCTGCGCATTTAGCTCATTTAATTCTCACACAAGTTCCGTGAAGATGAATTATTATTTCCATTTTACAGATGAGAATACTGAGGCTCTGAGAGGTTAAGAGTAACTCGCCCAAGATCGCACGGCCAGGATTTCAGTCCGGCTCTGTCTGATTCCAGACACTGATATCATGCTTCTCAGTCAGGGCAGCTTTTAATATTCAATGGCGACATCAACTCTTCTTACAGAAGAGAGGACACAATACCCTTGCTACTTATCATGTAGAGGAATCAAGGGTATGTGGGGGGACCAGAGATAAAAAGGGGGATAAAAAGGAAAGGGGGCTCTCATTTCTCCCTCACCCCATCTCACCATCTTGAATTCAGACCCCGCTATCACAGTAGTCAGAAATAACAAGTTTTATGTTGCAGGAATAAAAGAGCTTTGAGTCAGTCTTACTGCCCTTCCTTTATCCGAGATCCTCTTTAAGTTGATTTCCCGAGGAAGGGGTTTACTCTGCAGAGGAAGGGGGCAATGTCGGGTGACTCCAGCTTGGGGTGATGGGAAAGGCCTCAAAGTGGAAGAGCTCACAAACCAGCCATGACCCTTTCCACGGGGCGTGCACAGCTTCAAGCCACTGGGCATTCAAACTACCTGGGGAAATGTGAGTTGTAACTTAACTCCCTGAACTTAGGATACTGATCTGGTAGTACTCTACTATAGAAAATCCTTTTTTTAAACCTTGAGGACTCACTGTGTGTCACAGAGCTCGAGTTATGCCAATATACAAGTATTTACAGAAAAGAAATGAGGAATTGGAAACCTACTGACTTAACCGTCTGCGGGAAGGAAATGCCCTGAGGAGGAAAATCTCTTCCTTAAGCTCTGATGCCAGATTGGCTGAAGGTAGAGGAAAGCTCACAGATGCAACTTGGCACTAGCTCTGATTTTCTCTAGAATCTGTAAAACCATAAAAACACTCATGTAACAAAAATTGGCTTTGGAAAACGCGTTTACCAAAACAACCCAAAAAGGTGCGAGTGCCTTGGATGCTTTTCCAAAGACACTGTAGGATGGGGAATGGTGAAAATATTCCACAAAAACGAAGTCAAGAAACAAATACGTTGTTTAGAGACGAGGCTCTGAAGAGAATTTCGGCTTTGCTGAGAGACGTCGAAAAAGAGTCTTTCTTTCCCCACCTCATTGTCCTCATCTGTGAAACGGAAGTAAGGCAAGGATGCTCTGACAACTCAGTGGTACACTGCATATACACGCCGAGCTCAAGGAACAGCATGCTCAGCAATATAGGTTCTTCTCACTATTACTATTTCAATGACTAGTCAAGTCACGGCAGGGGCTACCCAAAACCATCACGGTTCAATCATGTATGGGTAGAGAACTCAGGACAAGAAAACGAATCCCAACATGATTACTCTTAGAGGTGACAAGACTAGAGTGGATTTCAGCATTCTTTTGGTGGTGTGCCCAACACCCGGACCACGCCCACCCATCTGCCCCAATGTGCCGAGGGAGAGGTGTGCCCGTGCTGGTGGGATTGGAAAGGCACTGCCACGGAGACGGGCACTTGAACCCCAGCTGGGGAAGGAAGACCGGCAAAACGGAAGCGGGTTCAAAATCTCCAATCACTTCTTTTTCTACTGAACCGAATACCCCCCACCCCCACTTATCCTAAAGGTAAAGTGTTAGTTCTTTTAAAGAGCTCTTCCCATTTCCCAAACCACTTGTATGTTAAGCGGTGCTCTGTGGAAAGGAGGATTTCCTTGTTGTGACTGGAAATATTATCTAATCCACTGCCAGCCCCCCACGTTCTAGTCCATCAATCCCCAGTGTGGCAGCCCCACCGTGGCAGAGCCCAAACAATCCTGGCTCTCCTGTTCCCCTTTATCACCTGCTGGCTTTCCCAGCCTCCCTTATAACAAGTCCTGTGACCCAAGACTCACCCATGACATATAAGAAGTCCTCTGGGGACTGTCTGGCAAAGGTTTTCCTCTGCTGATAAAAAGAAAAAGCCACTTGAGGACGGAGCCCCTTGGCTCAGCCTCCGATTGTCACCCTAGCCTCGCATCTCTGATCCTGACTGAAATCATGTCGCCTGCAGGAGCCACCTGCAACCGAGAAGCTCCATACTCAGAGCAGCTAGAGAATGGAAAGGAGCTGGGTTGCTGGTGACCACTGGGCCCTGGCTGACCGCCGTCAGGCTTCACGCCTGGAGAGAGAAGTGAATGCCTTTCGTGTCTGAGCCACGGTTACTCGGGAATTCTGTTAGATATAGCCGAAAGCTTTCAAAGAGGTCGAATAGTAAATCTCCCTAAGAGAAAAACCATGTGGAGGGTTTCCCCAAATCACACAGCTTCTTAGTGTTTGTGTGTGGGTGTGATAGTTCAACTTTTTATTGTTTAACCCTTTTGTATGAGTATACTTTTACTTGCAGCTCAAAACATTAGTTGACACAATTGTCCAAAAATAAAAGCAAGCCCCAAAAACCTCCTCTGCAGAGCACAGCTTTGCAAATACAGTCCTAACAATCTGGTTGTATTCTGTAGGTGACACTCCAGAGGCCCCATGATAAACCAAGTTCCAGATTTGTTTTTGCCAAAATTCATTGAAAATGTTTACTTAAAAAGGATTACATAATGGAGTAGAATGCAAAAATCACATATCTTTTAAAAATAAAAGAACATTCAAAGAAATTTTAGCGTGGGGTGAAGTGGGGGGAGGCTGTCCACTGAGTAATGCATTCATTCGAACTGTTTATGTTTAATCATCTACATAATTGGTTTGATATACTTAGACAGGCATGAGCGGAGCAGGAATAATAAGTCAGGTAGGAAGGTTACCAGGGCAGAAAGCCCCAGGTACCTAGCAATGGACAAAACTGGGGTGGGACCTCATCCCCCAGGGTGATCTTTTCTCTCCTAGCATTTCGCTGGCCATGCAGTTTGGATGCCTTGACTTTTCATATTGCTGATCATGTGGTTCAGACCTTCTCCTGACCCTTCCTCCCCTCGCATGTCACTAGTCATGTGGTTGGTCCCCTTTGGAGAAGGAACAAGGAGGCTGGAGAATAGCCTCATACAACTCCCATACCAGCCTTCGCAGGACCACTCCCTTAAGCATTAAGTCCCCAGGACAATGAGGTTCTAGTCTACCTCAAATAGTCTTAAGAACAAAACCTTGGGTCTGCTGACCACAGTGACAGAGTTTTGGTCAAGCTAGGGATAACATCTAGGCCTCAGTTGTGTTTCAGCTCCAGGCTCAGAAAAGCAGCAAAACCAGAGGAAGCGATGCCATGGCTGACACTGGGGCCAGTTGCCATGGCTAATGACCCTCTGCCCTGGCACCAACCAATCAGTAGAGACCATGACCGTGAAAAGACACACCTGGAAAGCTGGTGAATATTCTACCGAGATCCTCCCGAGACCTCCCCTAAAGTCCCCACCTTTGGAAGACAGATAAAAGCCCTTCAGACAAAAGACCCAGTATGCACTTGCATTCTTGGACTCTCTCTGTCTCTCTGGAGCATGACCACACCTTCCCCCTTTCCTTCTCCCAGGCATGTTATCTTAGCCTTTCTCCGAAGCTCCAAACGCCCTTCTTTTGCCTCTGTAACTTGTTTCCTGAGTCCACACAGCCATGCTGGCTCACTTCTTCCGCGGTTCACTTCTCCGACCCCTGTGACTTTCTAAAACTGTCACTCGTATTTGAGTCTCGGTGCTGAATTCTTTTCTTAGCTGAACTCAAGAACCGAGGTCTAACATCTGGTGCCATTTGCCATTAACAGTTGACATTCAACAGATATTTACAAATGAACTTTATGGGACAGGCAGCGGGCTATGCACCGAGGATGCAAAGGTCAACAAGAGATGAGCACATGGTAACACAAATGTTATGGCAAAGAAAATGCAGGGTTTTATGGGACCACAAAGCAGCAGAAATAAACCCACTCTAGAGGAATGGAGAACTCCCACTGAGTGTGACAATTAATCTAAGATCTAAACAATGAAAAGGACTTTGCCTAGAAAAGGTCTGGGGTGCAAAGGGATTAGGGGGCAGGAAGAATGTCAGGGGTGTCCAACATTTTAGCATCTCTGGAAGAAGAAGAATTGTCTTGGGCCATACATTAAATACACTATAACATGTAATCACAAAAAAAATCACAGAATGTTTTAAGTAAATTTACAACTTTGTGTTGGGCCACATTCATGGCCATCCTGGGCTGCATGTGGCCTGTGGGCCACAGGTTGGACACCCCTGGTCTAAGCAGAGAAAGAAATGTGCCAGGTCCTGGTGGCTAGAAAGGTGCTTCAGTGAGGCTTTATACTAAGTGCAAGGTAAGACCACGGAAGGGCAGTTTGCAAGGGATGAGCTGCGCAGATCTGTGTTTTGAAAAGCACATGCTGGCTGTGCAATGTGAAATGGACGGAGGGATGGTGGCATGAATCCAGTTAGATGTGTCTCAATGGCAAATTCAAGGTGGAGTCCAAGGGCAGTGGCAATGTGAGAGATGCAATTTCACAGGCTGCTTAGAAGAATGAAGACTGGCTGAATAGGGAAGTGCAGTGAGGAACAGGGAGTCCAAGCTGTCTTTCAGGTTTACTGTGGAGCCACCAGCTAGACGGAAGCCCTGGAATAGACCCTGGAGAAGGACCACGTCTGCAGGAGAAGACTTGAGTGAAGATAACCTACCTGACCACCCAATAGAGGTGTGCAAGTCACATAACTGTGATGACCTTCCTAAACTATGAAAAATGGCCTCCATCAGTGTTAGAAAAATAAAGGTGTGTTCCAGAACTAGCTTAAAATATTAGTGATGAAGGGCTGGGAGAGGAGACTGGGTTGAATTGTGCCCTCCAAAAAATAGGTTGAAGTCCTTGCCCCTGGTACCTATACATTTGACCATATTTGGAAATAAGGTCTTTGCAGATGTAATCAAGTTAGGATGAGATGATTCTGGAGTGGAGTAGCTCCTATATGCAGTAATTGGTGGGCTTATATGGGGGGGGGAGGGAATTTCAAGACACAAAATCACAGGAGAGAAGCTATGTGAAGACAGACGCAGAGACTGGAGTTAGGGTGCTACAAGCCAAGGAACCCCAGGAGTGACCAGGAGCTGGAAGGGGCAAGGCAGGGTTCCTTCCTAGAGCCTTCGGAGGGGGTGCGGCCTGCCGATACCTCGCCTTCAGACTTCTGCCTCCAGAACGGTGAGAGGATGGACTGCTATTGTTCTAAGCCACCTAGTTCGTGGTACTTTGCTACAGCAGCTGTAAGAAACTAACACGGGGAGAAAAACTGTTTTTATCTAAAGAATAAATCAAAGGGCTTAGGCCAGATATAAGGCTGGTATATGAAAATAGTTAAGACAGCTAACTACCTTACAAAATAAGTCTTTGAGGCTTTGAACTTATTTAATTTTTGATTTCCGTTTTCACACTGTAAAACTGGGAAGAATAGTATCTAATACCTTAGGCTGGCCCCGGCGTGGAGTCTGCACCCCGTAGTGGATGATCATAAATAAGGTATACTCGGCACAGATCGCACAGTGCAGTGAGTTACTACCCATTATGCCACGAGCACAACACGGCCACCGATTACTGCCATGTCGGGTCTGTCCCTGCTTGGAAGGCAACGCTGGTTGACCCTGCACCACCACTCTGGGATGGTGGTTCTCAACTGGAGACAACTTGGGCCCCCGAGAACATATGACAATGTCTGGAGATATTTTATGTTGTCACATCTGGGAGGACAGTGCTACTAGAAACCAGGAAGGTGCTAAAACACCCTACAGAGCACACGGCAGCCCCACGCCCGGGAGCTGCCAGGCCTCAGGAGGGCCGAGCGGGGGACTCGGCTCCCAAGTGCCCCTGAACTCTGTGACGAAGGCTTTAACTGCCAAAGATTTCACCTTCTCATTCAAAACCATCAAGCTGATTGTGTATCCTTTTGAAATGTGGTAGAGGAGACTATTAACACAGTGACTCACGAACAGTCCAAAGCTAAAGGAAACTTTAAACTTCCTTTTTGATATTCTAAAAAAAAAAAAAAAGAAAAAAGTGAAAATTCCTGTCCTAGAAGACAGCCCGTGGTCACTGACGCTCTGCAAGCACTACCAGTCATAGGGGCTCTGCACAGCGGAGGCAGCCGCACACCCCTGTATCTGCGGCCGTGCTGGCCGTGAAACAGCTGCCAGACTGGAGGAGGAAAAGTAACTCTCCTCCCAAGCTGTCTCCGTCGGTAGCCCGGGAGCCTCCCTGCAGCTGAAAACCACTGGAGATCCAGAAGCTAGGCTCCTTGACTAAACCCTGGAATTACGATGAGGCAGTGGGTGGTTGGATCAGTCCTGCAGAGCCGGCGCAGGTAGTTATCCTTTATCTGTACCTCATGGCCAAGCCTAAATGACAGCCTTGTTGAAAGCTATTGAATCTCCTTCGCTGCTGCCTCTGGCATGCAAAGCATTCGTAGCTGCCTCCTTGAAGCTGCAGAGTAAATATGGCTGTGCATACTGTACATTTTTAACCCAGCCTGTTTATCAGGCCTCCGTGTTCTGCTTGTCACTCTCGTACCACATACTTGGGTTAGACAACTTGAGCCTCAGTGCCATTCCGAGTCAAGAGCACCTTAGAAATAGCATGAGCTCGCGGTGAGGGCAAGAAAATTCCAGTTTCGGTAAAGGCAAAGTTAGATCCTCAGGTTGTCCTCTCCATTGGAGTTGTGTATTTTGCTGTTCCTTTTTTTTATAATACAAGTTCAAATTTATCTGAGAAAATACATGTGGGATATCTAGGAAAGCAACATTAAATGTAATGGCAAAATCTCCCATGGAGGGAAAAGTATTCTAGTTAGTAGAATAGCATATTCCTTAATTCCAACTTTCGAAGTCTATTATTTATTGGGTAGTTCTATGCCAGTCCAAGAATAAAAGTTGTACTATCCTGGTTTAAATACCCTTAATGGTTTCATCAAGTCACTGAGAATATCAAAATCAAAACTACATTTTATTTAAAATTGGTTTAATATATTTTATTGGTAAATCAAAAGCTTAGATAATATGCTTTTGGTCCATTGAGACAGAGCAAATATTTCAACAGCTGGAAGATGTTAAAAGTCAAGAGTTCTGGCACTTGAAGAGTCATATATATATAATTATTCTTCCTCCAAAACAAAACATCTTGAAGAATGCCAAAAAAACATGCTATCTCATAGGAGACCAACAAAACATAAAAATACAAAAATTATAATGTCTCTCCAATCTTTTATTTATCAAATTGACTTAATTCCTAGAACTATTTAAACTGACCCAAGGTACGAGAAAATCATTTCATCTTAAAGTTATGGAAACACTCTTTTCCTAAGTATGAAAAATAACCATCATAGTTGTATGATGGCTTTTCAGGATAGACCATCCAAAGTTTTCAGTTCAGCTAGACAGCCAAACAGCTGAAATCATTCATAACACAGTCTGACTAAAAGGAGCAAAAAGAAACGCTCAACCTCTGTTTCAACTGAGTTTGACTACTCAAGCCAACATGTCAGCAAGTCAGGAGCAGAACTGAAATAAATATTTTATGGTAAATTTTGAGACGTATTTTACACATTCCTAGAAGCTTGTTTCCTTGAGTCTCTTCACCTTGTCAAAACTGTACCCCATGAACTACTCCTGCTTCCATTACATGCCAGCAATTCTCTTCCCTAGCACTGCCTCCCTACGTGGAAATAACACACCGCAGATTTATGTTTAAGTTCGCATTCTGGGAAAGATGGAATATTCATGAAGGACCAGCAGGAAAATATTTTACAGTCCTACATATACTGAGTATATAGTTAGAACATTCCCTAAAGAACAGCAGAGCTGCAGCGGGGGCGGGGGGGGGGGGGGGGGGAGAGAGAGAGAGAGAGAGAGAGAGTGTGTGTGTGTGTGTGTGTGTGTGTGTGTGTGTTTATACAGTATTCCTCCTGGAAGTCTCTTCAGAGCAGTTCATGAGTACACAACCAGAAATCTGAAGTTAGAGGCACAAATACTCTGCCAACCAACCGATTTACTTTATATTCCCTTAAGAAGAGAGTATTAGAGGATCGTGAACATCTTCCCAGTCACGGGGAAACGTTTTAGACTACCAATCATGAAGAGCAGTGGATTTTAAAACAAGTTACCAGGAGCACTAGACGTGCACCCCAGGTTGTTCTCAACCAGAGGAAAGGTTCTATGGAGAAGAGATTTGAAAACTGCTGACTGGGAATAATAAGAGTGTTCCCTCCCAAGGGATGTCGTGAGAACTCAATAATATAAATGTATAAAATGTTCAGAACGTGAGTTTGCACACTGCAAAGCTCAACACAGCCTGGCTACAATGGTAGTGCTGCTAACGGCTCAAGTCTCAGCTGTGCAGGTCCTTGAAATAAAATGAAGCACAGAGGCTGCTGTGGTTCCATGCAGAGAAACTACACATCTAACATCTCCCGCTTTTCAAGGACAACCACCTCTGACAAGCATTTGAATTGCAGAGCTTTGAAACTGGACATGCAGTGAACACCACCACAGAAAGGCTTACCTCTTCTTCTTGGTGATAATGAGCACGTCGTTAAAGAGAAAGAAGTAGACTTGCTGTTTGGATGTCCTTCTTGAGAAAAGCACAGTGTCTTCTACAAAGGCTGTCAGTTCGCCTCTCTTTACCAACCACCGAGAGGAGGAGACCAGAGGAAACGGCTGTGGAAAGAGAAACACTCAGCTCCTGAAGCCAAATGAGCGTGCTTTGAAGGTTACTGTACGTAAAATATAAACCTTACAAACAAACAAACAAATTATACATGTTATGGCATGTATCATTATTTTATAGGTATATTATAGTGAAACAGAATTAGGTAAGTCTGGTAATTCTCCAATAAAAAATGAAAAACAACATTTTATTTCCCTATGTTAAAAAGACACTAATGTGCCTATCTGTAACTAAAACTCAATGAGAAACCGCTACTGGGTCCACAAGAAAGTAAGCATTACATTAACTCCTTCTATTAACTCTCAGCTGAAAAAGAAGATTGATAAGGAGTCAGTTAAAACCAAAAAGCCTCAGAATGAAATCTACCAGTAATCAACTACAGGTACATTACATTTCATAAGTCGGAAGCTAAACATACAGGAAAATATAGATAACTATAGTTAAGAAACAAATAGAAAAGTCTACATTTACTTTATGAACTAAACAGACTTCATTCAAAAGAGAAAAAAATCCTCTCAAATGTGTGATTTGTCTACTAATTCTTTGCTTAGCCATATTCTGAAGAACACCTGTTCTGAAGTTCATGATAGTTTTTCTCATAGAAATTCATCCCTGAAGGTGTCACGCCACATTCTGGCTGGGAAAACAAAGTTTTCCCAAAATAATCCATCTTAATCTCACAGAAAAGGCTGGATACAAGAAATTACATAGTTTTAAAAAAAAATTTCAGTTTCTAGTTTCCAACTGAAAAACTCTCAAAACCACAGAATAATCCTTACCCTTGAGAGCTCTTTTTTTTTAAGTTACCAGAAATGCTTACTGCCAAAAAGCTGACTTAAAAAACTATATCTATAAATTAAGCAGAAGTTCTTGGGCACACAAAACATAACTGCAGAAGTGTAGGGCAACCGAACGTCATCCTTTTCAGAGAGTAATGATTAAAAATAGCTATAGGAAATCAAGGATATTAGGAAGGAAATAAGAAAGCTAAGAACGGATTTCATTTTTTTTAACTTTAGAAAAGACTTCTATAAGCAGGTTGCTCATCAGTTATGTGCTGTTTTCCTGGAGGCTTAAAAAGAATAAAAGATTATGGCTGACCTCAAACTTTCAAAACTTGCTATTAAGCGCATACGTAGAGTTTCCAGCCCCCGAATCTCGAATCGGAGGATTATCCATCAGGAACGGCTGAAACTTAAAGGGACTGGTGAACCCCATCAGCACACAAGAGGTCACCGCAAGGAACTGTGTGTCCGGTTTGGTCCCGCTGAAGATATGTAACTGCTGGAACACGGTGCTATCTTGCTCTTGCATGGAACAGTACCGGAGGAACAAAAGCCAGTCTAATGATTAAGTTCCAACGTACGTGCTACCTCCTTATGGCTGCTCTTAGTTTAGGGGCTGGGGAAAGAAAGTTTTTGAAATTCCTGCGTTGTCTTTAAAATAGATTGATTTTTATGGACTCCTCAGACTCCACCAGATAAAAATAAATTTCTAATGATTTTAAAACTGAGCATGGCTTTCAATACGTCTGCTTTTTTTGAAAACAAAAATCTGATGTTATGTGTTTTTTTGTTTCAGAATTAATTGTTAGAAGATATAACTCATTCAGATGGTATTTTTTAAGAAGCAGCAGCAGCAGCAATAGCAACTATGAAAATGACCAAAAAAAAAATCTGAACAAGCCAAAGTGGGCATTCCTGGAGTTCAGAGGCCCTAGGACTAGAATCCAGGTGTACCTCAAAACCTAGAATAGAAATTCATGAACAAAAATATATCCCTAAAGATACTGATACAATTCCCACAGAGAAAAGACTTTTGTGTTCCTTGGCATCCCAGAAAACTAGCCTCCGCATAAGATTCAACTAATTTTGTGGGCCAGCAATACAAGGAAGAGACCCTGAGGAGCAGATATTTTTTTAAATTGAGAGAAAATTAATAATTTAACCATTTAAAAGTATGTATATAATTCAGTGGCTTTAGTATTTTTACAATGTTGTACAATGATCACCGCCACCTAATTCCAGGACATGTTCATTACCCTAAAAAGAAACCCCAAATGCGTTAAGGACTCACTCTCCACTCTGCCTCCCCCAAGGCCCCCGCAAGCACGATTCTCCTTTCTAGCTCCACGAATTTGCCTATTCTGCAGATTTCATGTCACTACATGCATGCAATATGTGACCATTTGAGTCTGACTGCTTTCACAGAATAACGTTTTCAATGTTCACCCATGTTGTAGCATGTATCAGGGCTTCATTCCTTTTTGTGGCGGAATACTGTTTCATTGGATGGATATACCACATTTTTTAAAATTACTTCACCAGTTTTGTTGCTGGGTATTTGGGTTGCTTCCACATATTGGCAATAATAAATAACACTACCATGACCATTGATGTAAAGGGTTTTTTTTGAACAATCGCCTTCAGTTCCCTTGGGTATGTACCTAGGAGGGGAACTGCTGGGTCATGTAGTAATTCTGGTTGGCTTTTTGAGGAACTGCCAAGCTGTCTTCTACAGTGCTGTGTCCCCGTCCTGAATAAAACTGTCTCAAAGGCTCATATCGGCTGCAACACGCCACGACTCTAAGCTACTCAAAAATTTTCGGGGAGATTGAGGGCCCTGATGGCAAAAGAAAGATTTTGCTGTTTTTTAGTGTATGCCTGAGATTTGATGGGGCATCAGGCTAGGATGAGGCAAGAGTGGTTGAAGCAGGCAAAGGAAGAAGTGTTGGTGGTCCCGTTTGATATGTTGGCGATTTTAGCCAGGTGCTACTGATGGGGTGATTCGCTTGCTGTGGGGAGACACCAGCATTTCCCAGGAGAAATTTTGTAAGTCAAGGTTAATTTTACTTTTGCTGTTCATGGCATTTCTCAGTTACCAGATACATTTTCTAAAATAATTGGAAGCAAATTACAGAGAAGGACAAGATTCTTTAGGGGCGATGGGAGAAAGATGGGTTTTGAAATTGCTGTGAATTTCTTTATGAGGACACTGTAACTATTTAAAGGGGACGTATGCATGCATTTGTGTTGGGTTTAACAAGTGCCCATCATCATCCGTTCTAAGTAGAATTATGGGTCATGTTTCTGCCATTGAACCTTTATAGTCAAGATGTGGTGGTGGAAGAGTTTACCCTGATCTACAAGTCAGGACATCAGGACCCTAGTCCTGATTCTACCACCACTCACTAAGCGACCATTAACAATGAACTATTCTCTGGGCATTGTTTTCCTCATCTGTAAAGTAAGAGGGTATATACAGCTGTAATGTATAGTGGTCCTCACACTGTATCATGGGGCAGGGATCTGCTCTCTGCAGCGAGCCACGAAATGCTGATCATTAACCACTGCACGAATTAGGAACACTTTTACTATTAAAAAAATATGACCTATCATTTTAAGTTGCTCGGTGAAATTTACATGTCAGAAGACAAAACAGAACCACAATTGTGAGCATTCACATCCTTTCAGAACACAGCTATAAACCAACAAAGGACTGAGCGTGGCCTAGATTTGTCAGTAATTGTCACTTTCTTTCTTGTTCACCTTGTCATCTGCTCCGAGCAGCATCAGACAAGCAGGAACAGGTAGCACAGAGTCAATAAAGAATTATGGGAGAAAAATAAACTTGCAAAGAACAACCCACAAACAATCTTGTTTTGCAAACCACACAAGGAGTGTCCTTATTTGATTTGGGAGAACACTGTAGTCCAGCTTCTGGGATACCACTGATTTGCAGGACACTTGGAGTTTACTAAAGAACTCTCCTTTCCATACTAAAATTCTATTATTTTTAACTACTCCTTTCCCAAGTTTGGTGTCTTCCTGGGTGGGGGGGATGCTCTAGTTGGATAACCCCTAACTCTGCGGCCTGCAGGGAGGTCACTTTGACATAAAGAAGAGCAGAACTGCCTCCGGCATCTGCAACTCCCTCTGCCAGCCTCTCTCTAATCCATTTATGGCCCTTCTTTGAAAAGTCAAATCCTATCTACTTTGTTGCCCTCAACTTGCCTCTCTATTTACAGAAGACTTAAGCAAGAGCAGTAATAAACCTGTTTACACAGAAGTGTGAGAATACCTTAATTTTAAATTCCAGCTGGGAGTTGATTGTGTACATCATTTCTGTCCTCTCCATCTTCCGGGCGCCTTCATTGCACAGTCGAACCAACTGGGAAGACAGAAAAATAGGAGGGCTGGGAGGTCAAGGGGAGAAACCTCACTTTCAAAAGCAGATCTCTCGCAGGAAATAATTAGTACTTGGGAAGCTCCAGAGACTCATTTCTGACAGTTCAAGTACTCAGTTTTACACAGTGAAGCCTTTGTACTCAGTTGGAAATGGCGTCATTAGTTCGTGAAGACAGAGGGAAAAAATTATCCTGGAAATTTTCAGGGACACATGTCCATCATGTGTTCTTATTATTCCATCACGCCCTCCACACACAGGTCCCTCCCCCAGGTCAGGTCCCAGTGCTTCCTGCTCCTTCCCTCTGCCCCTCCTCCTGGCCTCCACCCAAGGGAACCTCCTCACCCAGCCTGGGGCAGGCTGCACCTTCCTCCTCATTTCCAAGTCTGAGCAGCTGGATGCAGACTACCAACATCAAAGGCAAGTTCTAAGCAGAGTGGTACGTGCAATGCATGTGACCAGCAAACAGAATAATGAAAGAGGAAGCCTTTATTCAGGTGGAACCTGATGGTCTTGATGATTCTTCAAGGAAGGCCAAGCTAAGGGAAGTTCCCTTTAATTAGAACTAATGAATTGTCTACAACTGAAATGCATACATAGTCCTTTGGTGAATGCCTATGATATTGTGATTTATAATAAGAAATACATAGTTAGTCTCTGTCCATAGTACCCAGCACATAGCATCTAAAACCCTTGTAATTTCCTAGTAGGAGACATAGGGGCATCTTTAGTTACACTAGTTGTTATATATTTATTTATAACAAGCCCGTTTCCACAGCATGGGAGTTTATGTTAATGGGGTAACTTTTGGAAAGCCCTTAACATGAGATGAGGCTGGCAGACAGGAGAACCAGCCAACAGATTAGAAAGTGGGTTCAGACTTTCAGCCCCACCCCCCCAGGCTTCTTGGTGGGGGAAGGAGGAGGGGCTGGAAATTGACTTGATCACTAATGGCCAACGATTTACTTTATCAGTCACGCCTACATAATGAAACCTCCATAAAAATCACTGTACTGGACATCCAGCCCAAAAGGGACCTCACCCACTTTGACAAATGTGACAAATGGTCCCACTACATTTAGCTGCAGCAGCAAAGAGCTATTCTCTGTAAGCATCTGAAAGTGCTTACACAATCTCTATTCTCATGGAAGGGCAGAAGCGAGATATAATCATTACAGACTGGGATCTGAAAGTAAAAAAAAAAAATGGGGGGAGTCGGGGTGGAGGGCCTCTCCAGAGAGGTCATCTACACTGAAAGCTGAAGGCAAAGGGAGAATGAGCCGCGGGCCAGGCAGAGCGGACACCATGAGCAAAGGGCCAACGATGGGAAAGTGCCAGTGTGCCTGAGAAAGTAAAAGACCCTGACACAGGAAGTTGACACAAGATGAAGCTAGAGAGATAGGCCAGGGTCAAAGCATGCAAGATGTTAAGGCATCTGGACTGTAGTCTTAAGTGCAAAAAGAAGCCACTAGGTAGGCTTTCAGCAGTGACCTTCGCAAATGAAAAAGAAGATTAATTCCTGAGCTGGGTGTATTAGTGATTTTGGTTTCCTATAACACCAGGAGGCTAGCGGAATAATTCTGATATTCGTGACTCATAACAGAGAGAGAGAGGAAGGAATGCTGCCCTACAAGCAAACAAGTCACTGGAACATCTATTCTTCACAGACAGCTTTTATATACTTACCCACATAAGGCAATTCACTGATCCTCTGCATTCTGCCAACCTTTCCTAAAAGTACTGTATTGAATCAAGTGAATAAGAGATGCCTGAAGGAATGCAGAAGTCTACTGTACCTAGGTGTGAGAGCTTGAAAGAAGTTAACTATCACTCCTCGTTCGATTCAACTCCTACCTTTCTCTTGTCTGTGTGAACTCAACTTCTCAATAGCAACTACATCAAATTGGACAAATCTCTGGTATGTTCAAGGCTAAAATTGCTCTAGTAGCTCCTCCCAAAGACACTGCCTTTCCCCACTCCTCTAGGAAGGCAGCACAGGGTTTGGGTTCCCAGAGAAAAGACCCATTGGCAGCAGGACCTTAGGTGACTTCACACCTATCAGGCAAAGTTTCTTTGCTTCACCGTTACCCAAAGTGGGATGTGCAGACCACTGATGGGGCAAGAGGTGAACTTAAGTGATTTGACAGGTTGCCATGGTTTGAATGTTTGTATCTCTTCCAAACACAGATGTTGAAATCTGAACCTCCAAAGATGATGGCATTAGGTAGAGCCTTCATGAATGGGATTTTGGTGTTTTATAAAGGAGGCTCCAAAGAGCTCCCTTGCCCCTACTGCCATGTGAGGACACAGTAAGAAGTCTGCAATCTGGAAGATGGTGCTCAAATGACCACGCTGGCACCTTGATCTTGGACTTTTTCAACCTCCAGACCCGTGAAAAACAACTTTCTGTTGTTTATAAGCACCCGGTCTGTGGTATTTTGTTCTCAAATGAACTAAGACAAAGATAAACTTATTTTTAATACAAAAATGTATGTCAGGAAAATAAGCAAGTAGCGTAAAAAACCCGTGATTTTTTAAAATTATTGGCAAGAATGAGAACAAGTAAAACTGAGTCCATTTAAAGAAGGTCGAACAGCGTTTGCAGGAAAGTGGTGCAAAGGCAGATCAGACTCAAAGGGGGTATGTACACAGTGTGTTAAGTTTGGGTGGCTTCTGAGGCCACATCATCTTTGCCCCCACACCAAGCCCATTCAGGGTCCTCACTGATTCACCTTCATTGCTTTCTCTCAGCTGGCTATTCCTATCAGCAGTTACACATACCCACATTTTTCTAGTCTTTCAACAAACAACAAAACACCCTCATTCCCTTCCCGGTCAGCTATAGCTCTCTCTCTTTCCACTCACAGCCTCACTGTTGAAAGAGCTAGCTACCCTCGCTGGCTCACACCCCCTACTCATTCCTCAATGCACTCCAACCCGCTCCCTCACCCGTCACTGCAGGGACCCACCCACATGTGCTTGTCATTTGATGACAAACCCAGCATGTGCTTCATCTCTATCTCACTTTATCTTCCAGGAGCACTCAACAGGGCTGACCTTCCTTCCACCAAATCGTCTGCTACTTTGTCAGGCCTTTATGGTTTTCCTCCTTCTTTGGTATGTGCTGTTTTGATGTGCAAGTCTCCTTTTCCCTAAGCAAGACGAATGTTGCTGTTGTTCACGGTCCTATCTCAGACTCACTACTTTTCTTCTTCTACACACTCTTTCTGGGTAATCTCGGCCACTCTCCCAGCTTCAAAAGCCCTCCATACACTGATGATTCCCAGATTTGTGCCTCCAATTCCAGACTCTCCACTGAGCTCCTGACTTATTTACTCAGTCCACTTGGATATGCTGTGGGAATCTCAATCCATATCCCAAATGGAACTCATCAGCTTCTCCCATGTTTCTACTGTAGAGACAAGCAAGAGCATCTATCTACTTGCCCAAGCCCAAGGCTATATTCCTTGACTTCTGACCCCAGTATGCTCACCCCTTCAATCTCCATGCCTACCTCCCCCAAATTATAGGTTTGCTTCTCTCCATCTTTCTATCACTGTCATGTCTAGCCTAATCAACTATAAAAAACCCTGGTAACTGGTCACGTTCACAACCCATGAATTTATTGCTTCTGCATCATCTCAGGAGGAGGTCCACAATTCCTAACGTGGTTCTTCAATACAGTCTCCTAGACGGGGTTCTCCAGTCACATGAAGAACATTCCAGTTCTTCAAATTCTCCAAACACTTTCTTGCCTTTGGGTTTCCATATATATCCGAGACATTTTCTTTTCCCCATTCCCTGGCTTACAGCTACTCTTGCTTTAGGTTTAGCTTAAACATTACTATTTCTTCCATGTCTTATCACTCACCACCCTTTACTGTAATTCCTATTTACCATGTGCCTTCTCCTTTACACGGCACATTTCATGAGGGCCAGAACTACAACTGTCTCGCTCATCACTGTATTGCAAGGGCTGGCATTACGCCTGACACAGTAGTTGAGAGGCAATAAATATTTATTTAACGAGAGAAGGAATAAACAGCCATGCAGACACCACAAGAAAAGGAGATATCTATAGGCCCTTAAAGCAAGACTGGCTGACCCAGTAAAAATGCGCATTTCATTTAAGTATAGCAACATCATTTTGTTTGTCAGCTGTCTAAAGAATGCTGTGCAAATAAATGGCTATAGGAATCTACAAATTTTCAGCATCGAAGCCAGACGCATTCTCTCCCGAGCTTTTTGAATGGTTTCCTGTCCGATGAGCTTCTCGACACCCACCTTGCTTACTTCCTTCAAGGCTCTTTTACAGACTTCATACTTCGGACAGTCCTTAGGTGTTTTTTGGCAGATAGTCTGCAATGAAGTAAAGAAGAAAAATCAATTGATTTATTTTATTAAATACAATAAAACCAATACCCAGACACAACCTCTTACTCATAGCAAACTTCACAATGCTGAAGACAATACCGTAGATGGGTGTGATAACGACATTAAAATCCAATTACAAAACCAGGAAATGGCCTTTAAATGTACAGAATCCAAGGACATCCAGGACATGGTTAGACAAGAGGATAGACTTGGAAGGTGGATGAACCTGACTTCAGATCTGGGTTCTGTCTCTTCCAGGCTATTTGACCTCGGGCAAGTCATGACTCCTGCCTGTGTAAGCCGCAGTTTCGTCATTGGTAAATTCAGGACAACGCCAGCTATGTCAGCAGGTGTGGTGCAAGGGTTAAATGATAATACATGTAAAGTCCTTTATGAGTGTCCGGCACATAGTAGGCCCTCAATAAATAATAAAATTACTTGGTCATCATCATCATTAAAGATTAACTAGTTTTGCAGATGACACAATTAGAAGATCAAGATATAAAGGCTGCTAAATTTTCTCTTGATATATTTATACTGCAATTTCTGTGAGGATAAAATCGAGCTCAAAGAGGTCAACTCAAGGTAAACTGAATTATGTATAATTTTTGAAGCTATACCAATTCAAAGCCAACAAAACCATTTTAATTGTTTAAAATGTTCACTCACTTAGGCTTAAATCATCTCAAAACAAGTTTAACTAAATCTCCAAATGAAGTAAAATTGAAGAGACAATGTTTTAAGTACATTTAGATTCTGCCTCAGTGGCCAGATTCTGATACATGAGAACCTATTAGGCATCAGGCGAAGGTGGAAGGTAGGTGGGACCTAGCCAACCACTGGTACCTGAAATGCAGGTGAGTACCAGGCCGGAAATCTGAGGTCAGGGGTCAGGGTTGTTACACGTGGGATGTCAGAGCAAACACAAGCGGTGCCGTGCCATCTGTGGGTTTATATTAATGGTTCTCAGATTTTCTGACTATGACCCACTGTCAAAATACATTTAACACCACAACCAGTACGCATACAAACAAAAATGAAACAAGTTTTTTTAAAAATTATATTTAACCACATTATGAACCATGTACATATTATGTACTGTATGTTCTATTCTAATTTATTTCAAGTGCTCGTTTTCCAAAAATCAATTTTATGACTCATTACTGGGTTTGAAAACAGTCTGAAAAACATTGGTTTATGTTCCTGAGAGCAGACACATGTAAATTTTGTGCATATGGAATTTTCTAGCGAGAATGAATACAGCTTTACTCAGAATCTCAAAAGGGTCTCTGACCCAAAAACGTTCAGAGTCCACTGGACAATAAAGGAATAAACCTCCAACCGGTATGTGAGATTTCGTGAGTCTAATCTATTCAGGTAATGTTTTCAAAATGAAACAGACAGAATATAAGGGGCTAAGGGATTGTCCCACACAGACTTTAAGGAAATATGGCTAAAATGCATTTTCAGAAGAAGAAATAAAAAGAACCCTAAAAAGTCATAACAACAAATTTTACATTTAGAAAGCACCTATTTCTTATTTAAAAATAGTAAAGTTTGAAATATTTCCCTGTGTAGCTCAACATTTAATATTTTTATAAAAGTTTTATAACTCACATAATATAAACCTTTTTTAAAATGACTTCTTACTTCTGATCTTACAGAAGAAAGCACAGTAGCTGCTTCTTGAAGGTATCTTTGAAACACAATATTAATATAACTCAGCACAAGCTATTACACTATTTTATTAATTTAGTCAAGAAACATTGTCTATTATCAGGCTTAACATTTACTGTTTAATTAGTTTTCATGCCGAATGTGCAGATACCCTTTTATCCTTATTTTCAGATGAAGTTAAGCAATTTGCCTAGGATCACATAGTAAGTGGCAGAGAGAGAATCTGTCCCCAGATCTGCCTTACTGTGGAGCCAAAGGAATGCCCTACACCAAGATTCCATGTCAGAGTCCCTTCCCCCAAAGTGCATTGGGTGATGAGACGGGGAGAAAGCTCTGTCTGGTAGGAGGGGCCCTGAGGAAGGCTTTGTGGAAGGCGGCACATTGGGGCTAGTGCTTGAGAGATGCACTTGCTCCGATCGTGGGGAAATGGAAGATCGAGAAGTGGAGGCCGAGAACTGTGTGAACAAAGACATGGAGTGGGAAAGTCGGGGCATGCATGGAGAAGGAAAAAACCAGATGGCATCTTGACAATAAACCTTTTCTAAGTCAAAATTTGGTTTTGATAACCTGGTTTTTATCCTTCATAAGGATTAATCTCAAAACAAATTAGAGAGCTGAATTTTCAAAATTCTGCAAGTTTTTCAACATTCACAAGAAGTTTCTAAGTTACAAGTGATGGATGGGAAGGGAGGGGAGGTAGCAAGTACACTGAGGTGGACGTGGAGAACCGTGGGGTGCTGTAAATTCTGAGACGATCACCGAAACCTCCCCAAAACCACGCAGTAGAGCCAGTGAAGTGACTCACTGCAAAAGTCCGATGCTCTTTCAGAATATGTATTAGACTGGGTAATGAGATCTAGAAAGCACAATTTGTTTTGTCACCTTATTCAATCATAATTTTTGCTACATTTTTATCCTGAGTTTTGATTCGTATAAATCAAGTAAGCTAAAACTGACATTATTAACGTTATGATCCATTTCAAAACAGAACTATGACAAAATACTTCAATTTGATCATGAAGACACTCTTTGCCCCCGTGGCTGGACGGCAGCCATGTTGGACGCCCTGTTCTGTTCTCATAGATGCCACTGCAGACCCAGCCCTCTAGCACGCAGGCCCCTCGGCCCACCGGCCCCCACCCGCCCAGCTGCGCTCCACACCAGGCAGTCTGTACTCACTCCTCCCAGTCACCATTCAAAATCAATACTTGTTTTCCTAAAATAAGAAGGAAGCTGGACTTCCCAGACCTACTTTGTGCAATGCAAAGCACAAGTTTATGGGACAAGTTTATGTCTTGTGGTGCTGAAGCCTCATTCCCTGTGAAGCACCTTGGAACACTACTGGAAAGGGGTCCTAGCGACTGACCTCGGGAGAGAGGCCCAGAGAGATGAAGTGAGTTAGTCGCCCAAGATGACAGTCTAGTAGCTCAGCGTGAACAGGAACCCAGGACTCCTGATCCAAGAAGTCAATATTCTCCCCATTAAAAAAAATGTTGAATAAGTTATACACTCTAAATTCTTTAGTGACCTCAAAAGCCTAAATTGAAGACGATTTCCAAAGATGTAAGACAAAAGTGAGACTTTCCAAACGAATAGCACCTTCTCACTTAATCAGGAGATTTTACAGAGGGGTTATGCATCAATTTAAGGGAAAGGAGAATGATTTTCTTCATCAGATTTACGGCACTACAGCTATCCACAGAAGAAAGAGTCCACCAATCATGTCTTACGTCCATCAGCAGGGGAAGGCGAGTCACCCTTTGCATGGGCAGAATGAGGAACGAGATCATGGGTAGGTTCCTGCAGTCTTCGTGGGACTCGATTCTTGACAACACTTCCTTGAAGGAGGGATTGGTGGCTCTGAGGGAAAGCAAAGAAGAAACTTTGATACACTGCCTCGTCAAGTTAAGAAGCAAATAAAAATGGAGTATAAAATGATGTGATAAATTCATATTTTATCAATGCTTTCTAAATATATAGAACAACATGAACACATAATTACATAGGCAGACATGGATGGCTTGTTTGCCTTTTACAGTAAGACTGAATAGAAGACATGAGTTTAAGGTCACTGTCTGAACACATGGAGCTAGAAACTTGTAGGAGTGGAAAGTAAACAAATAAGGGGGCAATGGCATCATGATGGTGTACACATGGATTACATACGAGTATACGGACTAGACCTCATGCCTGATAACCTAGGAACATTCCATCAAAAAAATAACAAATGATTTGTTTTAAGCCACTTCTCTAGCCCTAGACAATAATGTAAGAAAGAAACGTCAGACTGGATTTACTAACTGGGAGGCTTTTGGACTTTCTCAAAGTGCGTAAGACAGACAACCTTCTGACTATCGTCAGCCAGAGTATTTCTTCTCTCCCAGAGGCATAAAAACAGTAATAATACTGTCCCAACATTTTTATGGAATTTAACAAGATATACTGACATATATGATCTCATGTGAAACCACCCAAATAAGTTTTAAGATATGTCAAGAGGGGATTGATTCCAAAAAGAATGGAGCCTCAGAGAGGCCCCCAACTTGCCACATAATAGACCTAGTATTTGGTAAAGACAGAAGTCAAACCAAGTCACACTGACTTGCAGGGGGTGCCTTTACTCTGCATCTCACTCTCAACTCACTTCATGCCGACAGGAGCTTGCAGGAGCTCTGCTGGGACTCCTAAAGGCAGGAGAGATGGTCCTGTATGTGGTCATCCCATGCCGAAGGGCAGGGAAGAGGCCAAGAAGCAGAGTAATGGCAGCTGTGACCTTTTTAAATATATGTGTGTGTTTGTGTGTGTGTGTGTATAAATAGATAAAATTAAATAATTTGGTTCAAGTCTGCTAAAAACAAATTAGGAAACACCCAGAAGGGTAAACAAAAAAAATTTCACAGAAACATTTTATCTGCATTTTCCCAAAATGAGGAGTTTTCAGTTTTCCTTCCTGCTGGCTTGCAATGATTTTTAGGAAGTTAAAAGAAAAAGGATCACATTCAAAACCAGTTGCATCTTTAAATCACTTAGTCCCCCACCCCCCCCAGAGTCTGAGTAAAGAGTCTGGTATGGACACTGGGCTTTGTTTGTTTGCTTGTTTTCAGATTCCCAGGAGTTTCCAAAGTGCAGCTGAAGCTGAATGTCCCTGTCCTAAAAGTCAATTCACACCAACCTCAACAAAGCTCCTGAAAACGCAACTACTGATTTTCCAGGTGAACGCTCAAATGATAGCATCATTAAGCTAATTTCAATAAAACCTTAATTTTTTAAGAGTTACATAACGTACAGCTTTTCCTACTCACATTTTTTCAATCCTGCAAAAAAATGAAAACAAATTCAAATTTAGCTCTACTTGAAGGCTCTGTTTTCAAACAAGCTTTTCCTACTCACATTTTTTTAATCCTGCAGAAAAATGAAAACAAATTCAAATTTAGCTCTACTTGAGGGCTCTGTTTTCGAACATGTCATCTGCATGTTCTAATAGCTATAGTGCAGCCTTAACATCAGCAGTCCCCAGCAGGGGTGGGGGCTGTGAAAAATGAGGGGTGCGATTTTCCCCCCAAGGAACATGCAGCAATATCTGCAGGCATTTCGGTTGTCACAACTGGGGTGAGAGGGTGCTACCAGCACCTACTGGGCAGGGGCCAGGGGTCCTGTTGAACATGCTACCACATGCGGGACAGTCCCCACAACACAGAGATAGATATCCAGCTCCAAATATCAGTAGTGTCACCAAACCCTGCTTTGTGCTGGAAACCTCATTTGGAATTGGCAGTGGGATTGCCCATCCAAGAGCTTCAGGTGGATGGGGAGAGGGAAGGGGCATATCAGCCCTTCCCACCACCGAGGGGGCTGCTTCTCCAAGCATCCGAGAGGAGATTGCTCATCATCAAGCCCAACCTCTCCACAGTGTCTCACACATCGCAGAGAAGTGGACCAGACTTCCATGCAGTGTTCCTAAATGCCACACCTCATGGGGGGATGAGAATGATAACAGCCAGGAGGCCCTAAACTGAGTCTACAGCACCGTACACCTGCACTGCAAAACCAGTGCAATAAACAGGGCCTCCAAAAATAAAACTATACGGACGTTACTGAACAACTGCCGACTCTTCTAAGGACAGAGATGGAATGTGTATCACACCAAAACTCACAGGAACCTAAAGAAGACAAAAAAAAGGGGTGGAGGGAATATACAGGTTAATTGTGTTTTTGTTTCGTAGTTCAAGTCTTTAAGAACTGTGCCCCCTTCTCAAACTAGCCAGGAGAAAATCAGCAAGTCCTGTAAATAACGTGGCAGAGCTGTCGTTTGAATGGAGAAAGGTTAGTGTGCTGGAGAAAACTCTAGGCCCTACACACTAGATCCACCGGCTCAAAAACTCTCCCTTGGCCTCAGGCAAAATACTTAATAACCAGTTTAAAGGCTCAGGAAACTGGGGCATTTGAAATGATGATGACAACAATTAAAAGCAAAAACAAAAAAAACAACAAACTCTAATTTCGTAATTGATTCGGAGAGAAAATTCTCCGCAGACGAGACTTTTCTACTCAAACACTCATCCTGGAGGTGACTGTCTCAAGGGTTTCTCCCTGGAAAAGGTCCCATCACGAGGCATTTCTAAATACGATTTAAGAGATCAATTCATTTTAATCAACGTGACTCCATGAAAACACGGTCAGACAATTAAAACTGTAATACTGAACATAGCTCACAACAATTTTTGCAGCGTTCGCTGTTGGTAGACTTCATTGGTACAGTATTTCACATACGGGTCGAACGTGGACGCCGTGTGTTTTTCCACAATGTCACTGATGTCGTCTATGAAGATGTTATTCTGATGCCTTGCTTCCAACTCTGTAAAGAATCTGAAGGAAAAAAAAAAACAAAGAAAAGCATTTATGCTTTCTTCCATATGCTTTCATAACAGATTATCCTCAGGGAATGCTTTTATACAGGGTTTGAAAAAATCAACAGTACCAGTAGCAACTCAAAAAGATACAAGCCCAAAATGGTAAAGATTGCCTAAGGTTAAAACTGTTATAACACTTTGTAACTTCAAGTGGTTGGTTTAAAACATTGACAATCCAGTTCATTTCCATGCTTTCTACTATATTTTAGAATATTCAGATTTCACTATTTTTCAAACATTCTCTAGATATTAGGGGGAGAGGAGATTGATGTTTACGTATTTTATTATGTTGAAAAGCGTAAGAGCAAAACACCTAAATAAGTGCTTAAAAAATAAGTCTGAAATAAATAAGTGCTTAAAAAACAAGTCTGAAATAAACCTAATCCTATGTGTCCTTTCTCTCAAAATAAAAGTGACTGTAATATTTTAAATCTAATAACATGTATGACATTTCAGTGTCTTTATGAAAAATTCAGGTTGCAACGGAGGGCTGGTAGACTTGGAGGCGGTGTGTATTTGTATGTGCACATATTGTGTCCAGTCCAGTCAAAATCAAATTTCAGATAAATAATGAACAACTTTTTAGTAAAAATGTGTGTCAGATATTGCACGGGTGTACTGGTACTGGTACTTGGGCGTAATAGGTACTGGAGCCGAGGGACACAGCCCTTTGGATGGGAGGAACACCGTGGGCCCAGCCGTGAAACTCCTGTAAGAAAATGTGAGTAGGAGAGTGAGGCTGAGGCGTGGACCGGAGGAGGAACACGGGCAGAGACTGAGGCTGAAAAGCAGGGCAGAGCTTGATGGCAAAGGTCTGACTGGATGCTGAGGGGCTTGGGCTTAATCACAGGACCATGAGAATCTGCTAGAGGTGCTGAGGCTAGTAAGTCACCCCATCAGACAGGGGAAGTTGGGACACTGAAGGGATGGGTTACAAGTGGGGAGAGACAGATCCACAAGCAGGCCAGTGAGATGGCAAATTTGGGCAAGTGACGATAGAGTCTGGCAGTGGGAAATGAAAGAGAGGACACAGATTCAGGTAACAGTTTGAAGGGAAAATTAAGAGAATGGAGAAACTCATTAGATGGGAAAGTCAGGGAGGAAGATGCTGGGATTTCTAGTTAAGGTCTTTACCTGGGAATCAAGGTGGGCTGTTAACAGGGATGTAGGAGAAGAGGGTCAAGCAAGAAGGAAACAGTTTGATTTTGTCTTAGAGATGTCAAATGGACAGCTCAAAATGCACATCTGTGAGAATTCTGAGCCATAGCAACTCTAAAGAGTATGTAGTCAAGACTAGTTCATTTTTAGCTGGCTTTCCTGGAAATGCAAACTATTTGCACTTTATTTTAATTCCAAGCATCTTTGAAGAAAATGTTCAAAGAAAACTGAAAAAACAAGAAACCGTTTATAAGGTCATTATCATGTAAATCTAAGAAACAAATATCTTAGAAGCAAATATCTTTTAGTTTCTTGTCTTTAGCGAAGTGTTACAATCTGAAAGAATGCAGCTGTATAACCCAAAACAACAGTAAGTTGGCTTTTCCCAATGAAAAGGAAAATTCATTTATCACAGTACAAGGTTTGCCAAAGTACACGATTAAAAACAAAATACTCATGAAATATTTGTTTACGCTACTTACTTTAAGATAAACCAAGCCACTCATCCTTTATTTCAACATCAGCACAATGAAGACACAATTCAAAGCTGGGTTAAACTATCTGCTGGTTAGTTTGGCAAATTTGCATATTTCACTAAGTAAGTCGAGCAACAAAAAGACTAAGGAAGTATCACTGAAGAATGAGGCACTATTCCCATAACCAGGAATGCTGCTGGGCCACATCGAATCTGAGGCCCAAGTTGAAACATTCTGGTCCCCTGGATGACACCTAAATGAATTTGTGAATTATTTGGCTTACGTGAAGGATAACTTTTTAATGGAAATACATGTCAGTGCTACAATTTTTTTCCCTGGGACAGCACATTCATTTTTTTCCCCTTGGTAGCATTCCCAAGAGGACCATGTTTGACAACCCATCATTTGTTACGCAACCTCTCTCCCTGTCTTTTTCTACCAAAATTCTAATCTCATCCCTGAAGTCTAGATTTTAAGGCAACTCTGATAACCTGAAAAGGCTTCCTGAAAACACAGCCTCCTCACCAGAAAACCCAAGTCAGCCCAGTCTGACCGCAGATTCACCAGCACCAGCAAAATCACACCCGTACTTCACAGGAGTGCTTCCCGGGCCTGCAGCCTGCGGGGTGAGCTCCTTCCTGGGCCCGACCAATGGTCAGACACGGTGGCCTCCCAGGAGGTGGGGCTTCGGGATGATAAGTGCAAGCCCATGTTTCCAGAGCTTGCTCATGGCCTATAACCTCTTCTCTAGTATTTCCCAGAACTGTAGAGGCTGTATGTTCTTTATGCTTTTTGTGGTTGCTTTATCGAGTGACAGTCTTCAAAGTGGCACTATGTTTGGGGGGAGAAAAACAAGTCAGCAGCGAGGTAGTCGCTTCTGATACGCTCAGTGCACGTCCTTTTTTCAGCTTCACTTTCTCCCGTATGCAGTAGGCAGAAAACACCTGCAGACGTGAGGCAGAAATGCCCCCACACCATTGCTTACAGCCTTCTTCCAATTCAACAGGCAATGGAATTGACGTGTCAGATACGAACGTCGGGTAGCTCTTGAAAACTTCAAGGTAAATTCGCTAATCCACAGAGAAAATGAACACTTACTTACTTAATACAGACAACGAATCTGTTTTAGTCAGTCAACCAACAAGATCTCCTTTCATGTCTGGCCCAGGATGACAGGCTTTGGAAGGAGCGAACAATAATTATTTCACCATCCCTTGTACTAAGTGTACTGGTACATACTTCCCATATACCACCTCACTTAATTCAATCAAGCCTGCATTATGAGATGGCCCCTATACCCATTTTACAGATACAAAAACCAAGCCCGTGGGACCTCACGTCAAAACTCAAAACAACTGAGCCTCAGTCTGAAGCCAGAGCCAAAGCCTTTCTGAGCCCAGAACCCGTGAACACTCTGGCCTCTGCTCACTGGTGCCTGCTGCTGCTGCCTGTCTGTTTCGACCAGCCAGCCCTCGAACTGGACATCCAGCAAGAAGACGAACAGCTCAACAGAAAAAGAAACATTATTACTTTCCAAGAAGGCCAGCTGTTGCCTCATCTCAGCAAGTAAATTATGGACATCCACAGTAAAGACTCTCACAGCAGATTTATGCCGCAACAAGGCCAGCAGGACAGCAGAAGAGTCAACAACTACCCAAGGTGAGCCTCCTGGGGGGCCGATCAACATGGTCATGGCCAGTGATGCATTCTGGTCCTGGCTGGCACAGGTGAACAGTCACAGGGTCACAGGGACCCTGTGAAGGGCTGGGAGTCATTCATTTTGGTCCTCCCTGTTCCCAGCTGCCCTCCTCTTTGTCTCTCTCATTCTTCAAACCTTGGATCATATTTCTTCTCCTCCAAGAAGCTTTCTCTACCCCTCATGGCCTGGGTTATGCTCCCTTATTTTACGTCTTTATAAACCCCTATGCTTATCCTTTGGTATCCCTACTATGATCGTAATTAACTAGATTATGATTTTGTTTGCATTTGTCTCTTAGCAAGGACTAGAGGACAGGGGCCACGTGTGTTTTGTACGACACTATTATACCCTGGCCACAGTACCAAGAACATAAGAGAAAGTCATATATTTGATGTGAAAAAAAATCAAATTTGCGTTTTAATCTGAAAACTAGAAAGAGGAAACCTATTCAAGGAATTTTGTCCTATTGCTACTTTACCAAGAATAGAACACCCACAAGTTGATCAGTCTCTACTCATGTCACTCACTGGTAAATGAAGCCAGAGTAGATTTACTGACCGCAGACTGGGTCCCAGGGCTATGCTAGGTGCACCAGTGAAGACACAAACTCCCAGCACAAACTTTTACAGTCCTGTCAAGTAAGGTCACTAAAATGAGACCCCCTGCAGCCCCGAATTCTTCCCTGCCAGCTGCACTTAACTGCAGAACTTCCAAGACCAGCCCCTCCCCCACCTGCTTTCGTGAGGATTCCGGGCCAGCTAAGCAGCTCAGCTCTCAGCTCTCCAGGGAAGTACAGAGAGCAGGGCTCTGGTTATAATCAGCCCTGTCCTGTGCCCTTCTCAGCACGGCATCCTTTCAAGGTACTTTGTCTTCATTAATATCCATCTGCCTAAAGCAAACTCAAATCATTCCTGGACTTCTTCCTCACTTGGATGAGCTGTCAATCACTGCGGCTGCAGTATCCCACCAGAGGGGGTCACATTCACTTAGGCTGGAGACATGAAACATACCAGGCAGGTTTCGCACGTCTAAGTTGCTGTTATATAATAGAATGTCTTCACTAAACAAAGAAACATTCCAGATAAGTGGCAGCAAACTATGTGCTGCTGGAAACACTTTCCTACAGAACACCAGCAGAACATTCTGTGCTCTGCCGACATGAATTTATATTGTGCTGTGCGTAAGTGAGGCTTGGGGCTGGTTTGTCTGGGGATGTTTTTGGTAGTCAGGTTGACCCTCAACATCAGCACCTGTTTCTTGGAATTTCTTTGAATACAAATGCATGGCGAGAGTACCACCACCATCCTACGGCAGGCATCACTAACCGAGTGTAGCACACTGCCCAGACACAAAACTGGCACTCCAGGCAGCTGTCAGCAACCAGCCAGAATTGATGATGAACGAGATGAAGCGCACCTATGAATCCTTCCCCAAACTAACACTCACAGGAAATCTGTTAACTTCACAAAAATATAACAACTGTTCTTTCTCAATGAGTACACCCTGCATCTCGATCTGGTCAAGGTCTCACAAGGTTTCTCCCTTAACAGACTCCCTGTCTTCTCCCATTCTATTTTTACTTTTTCTTCTGAAATTTTATCTCTGGATTGATAGTGTTAGGATAATGGTTTAAACTAAAAGTGTTTGGGGATGTGGGAAAAAAACCATTCTACACAAAAATGTTCTGGTAGCCCACATCCCGTTCCAATAGCTACTGTTTGATCCTGAAAAATCTCTAGGATGGTTTTTGTTAAAAGATTCTTATCATGCCTTGAAGATCAGCCTGGACACATGACAGAAGAGATTAAAGTGAAAGAGACAAACTAAGGGTTTTCTTACTCTTCGTATCACAAAACACAGAGCCTTCCCAGTTAAATCCAGCTCCCTCGCCACAGACACACACCTTCAGTTCAAGGCACACGGCAAATCCCAAAGGAGTCACGTGGAGCCGTGGCCCAGGGAAGGAAGCGGCAAAGAAAGACTGCAGAACTGAGTGCCCCCAGGACTCCACTGTACCAGTTAGGGTTCTGGTGCCTTTAACCTCTCCTCTCACTGATAATGCACATGATAGAAGGAGTATAAACAAGATCCCACAGAGATAGGAAAACAGTATTTTAAAAGTCCTTGCAGTTTTAATTCTATGAGACTGTTTTTACTTAAAATGGGAATTTAAAGTGTCATCTGAATCTGTCACACAAAAATAAATGGAAGAAAGGGGCCTGTTCCCATGGTAACCTTTAGCGTGCTTGGTTCTTTGTTTCTGTGCTACACACATGCATTCACCCATATTTGAATTTCTCCCAGAAATGAGGATAACGTCAGTGAATGCCAGAAAGCAAGTGCCAGCACTCTCTCTCCCAACGTCCTTTGAAGAGATGAAAGCCTGTGTGTGTGCATGGGCCTGGGATGCTCTGGGTTATTATGGACAATTTTACAGTTTTTAATTTTTTTTTTAGCACAATATTAATTCCCAGCTAATGGAAAATGCTCCCTACCCACAATTTTATATGTGACCTTGAAGGCTGAAAGCAAGCATGACTGGTTCAGCATTGGCTCTCTAGGACCCAGCAAAGAATGAGCACTCAATAAATGTGTTGAATGAACCAATACTAGATATCTATTACTCCTTGCCCCGCTGTTGAAGTGCCCTCTTCCAGGGCGAGGAACAGTGAGTGATAACAGGAAGGGCTGATTTAATGACTCCATTAAATCATCAGGGCCCCCACGATGGGGCCGGGCTGTGGTCAGGTGGCAGGGAATGGCTCTGCTGGTTGGCAGATATCAAAGGTGAGTGTTTATGCTCCTTACATGAAATTTGAAATATAGGGCTTGTAATCTCAAGAATAGTGTTGCTAATGCATTGCTTGCCTGGCAAAAATTCTTTGAAAATGCAAAACCTACAAAGGTTTATGACTTCTTAGGAACTATTAGATGGTAATTACATGACCAATTCCACAACCCCATTGCCTTGCAGGACGGCATGAAAACACACTGCTGTGTATAACCCTCACTCACAGTCACTCCACCAGGAGAGGGGGCTGGGCAAGCTGTCTCTCTTCACCTGCCCCCCCTTGTCTTCTGCTTCCCACTAAAACAGCCTCATTATGCCTATGCCATTTACTGTAAGTTGCCTTGAGCCTTTTCTGAATGCAGTTGGAGTATAAATTATAAATTATAAACAAATCAGGAAAATGTGGATTCTTGGTTGCTGCTTGGAAACAGCACCAAGAATAAATTTATAGACTACTGGAACAAAGTCAAGCAAAACAAAAAAGTCTTTTCATGAAGCCCCGGTTTTTATTGTGGGTTGGTTGTTCTGGAATCAAACCAGCACGGGGAAGACACGTTTCTCTTCAGGCTCTATTTCCAGACCCTTTTTAGGTAGCCCCCGTGATACTTCACGTCAGAATTCAACCCACAAGGAGGAAAACATATAAAGTAAGCCGTAAATCTTTGCATCTCAGTTTTTCTTTGTTAAATATGCTCAAAGAAAGTTATCTTCCCAAAAGAAAAGAATGGTTTCTATGGCTCCCATCAGTTTCATTTAAAAAAAAAAAAAAAGAATCAGAATTCCAAATTGTGAAAACCCTAGAAGTCAGTGTCCATAACATTCTAAGAAAAATGATGTCTGCCTGCATGATAGAAGGAGAATTTCATGTCCTCTCTGACACTTTTCAAACCTGCCCCAGTTCCCCCAGTAGCCAGCTCTGGTCCACTCTTTCACACAGCCCCTCTGCTCCACCTTCCTTCCATCAGGGTGTCTTCGAATCTGGTTAGATGGACGTTCATACTGCTTAGCAAGGTATGGAAGAATAGGGCCCATGGGGTAAACAAGGTCTCAGCCTGGCTTTAAGTGCATTTGGGATGATGATAAATCTCTGTTGTTTCACTTACCGACCATCAAAAGAATGCAATCTCACCGTTTGTGACAGCATGAATGAACCTAGAGTATGTTATGCTCAGGGAAATAAGGCAGACAGAGAAAGACAAATACCATGTGATTTCACTTATATGTGGAATCTAAATGACAAAATAAAGGAACAAACAAAACAGAAACAGACTCGTAGACACAGAACAGACTGATGGTTGCCAGAAGGGAGGGTTGTGGGGGGCTGGGTGAAAGAGGTTAAGGATTAAGAAGTACAAATTGGTAGTTACAGAACAGTCACGGGACGTAAAGTGGAGCACAGGAAATAGAGCCAACAATATTGTAAAAATTGTGTGTGGCGCCAGATGGGCACTGAAAATACCAAGGGGAAGATGGTAACCTATATGATTATCTAACCACTAGGCTGTATACCTGAAACCCATACAAAATAATACTGAAAGTAAACTGTAACTAAAAGATTTTAAGAAAACAAAATGAACCACTGGGTAGAGAAGACCTGCCAGCCTTCACACAGTAATCAGCTCAGGAAAGACTACAGACAACACAGCAGGAGGGAAACACACCGGGAAGAACAGAAAATCCCCCACAGGACTGTGGTAGGGGTGCATGAAGGAATACAAAGACAGAAGGGGAGATTATTGAGCCTCTATCACCTCCACAATATCATGCTCTCCTTTGACTTTGGTGATTTGTGATCTCTTACTTCACGGTTAGATTAATAACAACTACAGGTGGATACACTTCCAGATAAAGTCCATTTCACAGTGCACCTCCTGTAGCAAAGCTAATCATGTGCCATTACATCACACCTCTGGAAAATGTATGCAGGACATTGGCTACGGGTATAGGCTCGGGAGCCAGATGGCTTGGGTTCAAATCCCAGGCCCCTCTTTTATTAGCCACGTAACCTTAGGCAACTTGCTTAATGTCTCCATGCCCTAGTTCCTCATTTGTAAAATGCGAATAATGATGGTATGACCTCATATGGCTCTCACGATGACTGAGTGGATTAAAACATGTTATGTGCTTAGAACATAGTCTGGCATATGGTACATGCTCGTGAACATTAATTATCATTTAAAGTGCAATAAAATGCCTTTGTCTCCTACAGAATTCACACAATCCACATGTCTTTTAAAGAATGCCAGGAGGCCTTCTTGCTTTTCCAGTCCACTCTATTCAAGGACAGCAAGTCCAGCTCCTCTGTTTCCATCAGTTAATTCTGCCGCACACCAAACTCTCTCAAAACCACAGGCCTACACTCTCTCGTCAACTTCTAAAACGTGTTCACAGGTACTGGTCACGACAGAATAAGAGGAAGGTCTAGCTCAGCCCTTTTTAGGTCCCATGTGTTGGTACCTCCTCGGTGAGTTACAGCCGGGAAAGCAACGAAGCAGCGCAAACTCATCATCTTCTGCCAAGAAGTGGTGGAATATTTCTTTATATGTAAACACTGTTCTTGGCCTTGGCTTCCTAATCATTGTGAGGACTAAGTCATGTCCCAGTTAAGAGGCTTTAAGCCGGGCAAGACAGAGACACTTGGCAAAAACACAGAGGGCACCAAGTTTATTTTTAGAGCCCCCTGTGGGAGGCTGAAGGCCCCCAAAGATGTCTGCATCCTGTCACTATGTGGTCTTATGGTCATGGAGACATGATTAAGGATCTCGAGATGGGGAGGTCATGCTGGATGGTCCAGGTGGGCCCAATGCGGTCAAGAGGGTCCTTCTAAGCAGGAGGCAGGAGGATCAGAATCCAAGAGAAGATGTCAGGATGGAAGTGGAAATCAGAGAGGAAAGAAGATGTCATGCCGCTGGCTTCGAAGATGGGAGAAAGGGTCACGAGGCAAGGAATGCAGGCACCCTATCCTCTAAAGCTTACTGAAGGAGTCAGTCCTGCTGACACTGGGTTCTAGCCCAGTGGCATTAACTCCAGAGTTCTGGCCTTTAGAATGCTAAGAGAATTAAATTTCCGTTGTTTTAATCCACTAAATTTGTAGTTGTTTGTTACAACAGCAATAGGCAACTACTACATCCCCTTAATCCATTATAGATTTCTCTCTCTCTTCTAACCGCCTGTCCCTCTGTAATACCCAATATCTAGTACCTGCACACCAGCCCCTGGATTACTCATGGGCCAGACTCCAGAGCTGCATCAATTCCAGAAGGCTGGAGGTTCCAGACCCAGCTCCTCCCCTACTCATTCACTCAGTGACTCTTCACTGAACACTCACCACGCTCCAAGCTCATTCCAGGCACACAGAGAACACAACCCAGAGCGACTCCAGCAAAAATCCCCACTTCAGGGCCCTGACAAGCTGGCGCTAGGGAGGTGGGCTGTCTCTGTCCTGCTCCCCTGGGGCCCCGCTGGAAGAACACACACGAAACTCTTAGCGCCTAGCGCCACCGGTGAAATGAGACAAAACAGTTTTGCTTCTAGGTCCACTAAAGGACACTTTAAAAGGCAGAAGACTTTCCTATTAGGTGACTGCCAGGGAGGAGACCAGGATGGAAGAGGTGAGGGGCAGTACGAGAAAAGACGGGAACTTGCAGGTTGTGTCCCACGTGTGACAGACTGCAGATCTATTAATGGTCGACTTTCAAAGGGGTCCATGGCACAAAGAAAGTTTAAGGACCAATGGCTTTGTGTAATGAAAACACCTAACAGAGAAAGATCCTGGGAAATTACTGCAAAATGAAATTATAAACACAGCCTTGCCCTAGCCTGTGAAGAACTCCGAACGCCACGTGAAATGATTTCAATCCCTTCCTGAAGTAACAGAGAACCACTGAGGTTTCTGGTGTTTTAGGAAAGTGACTCGAGAGGTAGGGTGAAGGAGAGGAGGCAGGATGGGAGCCTGCACTGAGGCGCAAAGAAGGCCAGAAGGCCAGCCACGAGCGCACACACGTGACCCACTTAAGGGTAGAAGATAGAAGAGGCTGGTGTTTTCTCAGAATGTTGAACGCTGAGCTAGCGCATCCCAGCCAGGCAACCCCACCCAAGAGAAATGAAAACACAGGCTCACATAAACACCTGTACTCGAATGTTCACAGCAGCAGAATTTATAGTAGCAAAAGGAAGAAAGAGCCCAATTTCCACCAACGAATGAATGGGTAAATAAAACGTGGTGTATCCAAAGAATGGACTACTACTCGGCACTGGCACATGTCACAACATCGATGGACCTCGAAAACATGCCTGGTGAAAGAAGCTGGTCATACAACACCACACATGGCAGGATTCCATTAATAGAAAATGTCCAGAACAGTCCAACCCATGGAAAAGTGGGTCGGTGGTTGCCCAGAGCTGAGAGTTTGGGGGAACTCGGAAGTGCATACTAATGCATACAGTGTTACTTTCTGAGATAATAAAAATGTTATAAAATCGACTGCAATGATGCTTGCTTAATTTATAAATATACTAAAAAAACACCAAATTATATGCCTTAAATGGGTTATTTGTATGGTATATGAATTACTTTCTCAATAAAGCTCTTTAAGAAAAAGAACAGCACCTGGGAAATGGCCAGAGGGGTAAAAGCTGATTACTAATTCTGTCCGTGTATAGAGCTTTCTCTTGTCCTACTCTGCCAGAAAATGGATTGTGTATTTGTTTCATCTCTTTTCAAATGACTCTTACGAAAAGCCCCAAGATTTAAACAATAAAGAAGATCTGTTCTGGTTGAAGCAAGGTCAGGAGGCCCAGAGTCCGGCTGTTTGGCTTCCCTGACACCCCAACTGGCCGACCCTCCCATGCCTTCAGGGAATTCTGGGCCCCCTGGAACGCAATCTGAAACCTTGCTGCAGATCCAGAGGGCTGCGAGATGTGGGAATGTTAAGCATCTTTGTGGGGTCAGGGACAGGGAATCCATCCAAGATCTCCCTAGTCACACACCAGGGGACTGGAGACAGCATGTCCGCACCAAGGCAACCCCACCCCACCACACAGGCCCCTAACCCAAGTAACAACTGCGAGCCCTCAGCTCCTTCACCACGCACGATTCCCTAGGAAGAGTGAGTAATGGTTTCATTTACAGAAAGCTAAGAAAGGTTTGTTTTTACGTCTTCCCATAAGGCTTGCAGAGAGGTCCGATGATGGCGATTAATGGAAAGAGTCAACGTGTTCCAAAAATCTTACCTAGCATTCAACCACAACCAAGATAACGGCAGTTTTTAACTTTAATAAATGAATTTAGAATTATAAAATATGTGACATGTTCCTTTAGAAAAAATCTCTGTAGCATATGCACTTCTTAAATCTACGTTTCCCGCTGTCAGTCAGTAATTTATAAACTGCGGGGAGTCACATTTCACCAAGGTTTGCTCTGTTTTATACACATGCACCTCTCCCTTCTCCTGTCTCTCTACCCAACACACATCTCCTCTCTAACAGTATTTTGCTCTCTGGGGTACTCCCGCCCCTCTTTTGTCTTCCTGCGTCAATCCACTTGCAAAGAACCTACCAAAACCTCTTTTAAAAACTCTGGAACCACTATCCCCTTCCTCTGAACCATCAACAGGACTCAGCTGTCCAAACCAAATTCCTACGTGTGGGCCTGTAACCACACCACTTCCTCTAAGAAAAGCCCACGGACGCTCACCTCCTCTGAGTCCCTTCCCAGCCAGCTCTGAGCCACTTTATGAAGCCAGCTACGTGCTTGCACCCACCAATGTTCTGTCATTACAGAATCTTCTCTTAGTGCTTGCTCAGGATGTCGACACCAGATCCCACAACTATGTCATTCATCAGGATACACAGTGACTGGATTGGAGAGACGTGACCACTTGCAGTTTGCAGTGAGTTCATCATTCTCTAGCTTTCTGTTGTTGTTTGTTCGTTTTAATTGACGTCTTAATAACTGTGGGGGAAACTACTGCAAAAAGCTAGCTTGGACTTTGGCCCTTATATATATTATTTGGTCACTTCTCAGGAAAAAAAATAAGTAGCTCCCAACCGTACTCTCCACCCCTCGTCCTCACTTTCTGCCACAAAAGCACAGCTGACTCCCAGCTAGTTGCAAAAATGAGAGAAAAACTAAAGGAACTGCCTACTTGTGCTTTACTCAGGGGAGAGTTGCACTGTGGGTCCCTTCACAAGGCACAGTGTCCAGTTTAAAAAGAACGCAGAGGCCACACCTGTGGGTGAAACGGGGTGTTACTGGAGAGCTGGACGGTGGGATCCAGGCCATACCGAGGCAAGTGACTAACTGCTCAGGCTGTCAGCAGCTCTTCCACTTTCTTCAGTACACCAGAAACCGAAAATGCCTTGCACCGGTGCTAACAAGGCCAGCATGAATTTCAAGTACAGGGTTAATTATTGGTGTTCAGATCTGAGAGCTTAACTAGACCTCGCACAGTGTTTCACAGTGTCCAGGTGGCTTTATGCACCTTTCCACGAGACAGCAGTTCCTTTTCCAAGGCCTTTCCTTAGAGCTCATTATAGCTATGCAAAATAAACACCCACCGGCTTCTTTCTACAACAACACTAAGCAAGAAATACAATATAAATTCTTTCTTTTCTTTCTTTCTTTCTCCCCCTCCCCCTCCCCTCCTCCTTCTTCTTCTTTTCTGTCCCTGTCTCTCTCTTTCTGGCTAACTGTAAAACTGTAATTCAGTTACAAATAATTATTCCATAAGTGGTCTCCGGCACAAAAAATCATTGACAGATTATATTATTGGTAGTCATCAGTGGTATGCTAGCTTTATCAAAAAGTATGCAGAATCTACCTTTCCTATTTTATCTCCAGGAATTTAAAAACAACTCAAGGCTTTGGAAAAAAAATATCAGTTTGTTCCAGTTTGATTTTCTTTTACAAATCTTCAGGTTTCTGAATATTCATTCCTGATACTTCTCTTTTAAGGTTAGCTTGAAGATACACAGTAGCAAAAAAAAGAGGAAAGCACTTCATTTCCTTGGAAAGTTAATGGACAGGCGAAGTTCTGGGTAAAAGGAGCCAGCACGGTGGTCGCAACGGCGCACCATACACAGCTTTCACACTCCAGGCTACTTGACTCGTGCGGGCCACGTGGAAGCTGAACAGGTTACGCGCCGCTGCAGGTGTAGGGACAGAGGTCAAAACTCTAACCATGACCTTTTATGAAAGGGTTGCCACGACTGTTTCGTAGACTTTCACACTTGAACTTTACTCTCCAGTCTATGACCCAGAGTGGTTAATTCGAAGTTTAAAAAAACAGATGCTAAAAGCATTGTGGGTAGGGGTCCCGTCTCTGCAAAACCACGACTTGCCTGCCAAGGGCACTATAACTACATCTCTCAAACCTCCAGAGATTCAGCATAAAAAGTTTCCTTCATCATCTTTCTCTTCTGAGCTTAAACAAGATAGATTTCTCTCTTATTTATATATATTTTCTCATTTTAAGCATTTCTCAGTTCCCTGTAGTATTGCTTTACCTTCCTGCCAGATAATATCTGAGAGCCAACTCAAGTTTCTTAACTTTTTAAAAAAGATTTTATTTATTTATTTTTAGAGAGAGGGGAAAAGGGTAGGGAAGAGAGGGTGAGAAACATCAGTGTGTGGTTGCCTCTCCCATGCTCCCTACTGGGGACCTGGTCCGCAAGCCAGGCATGTGCCCTGACTGGGAGTCAACTGGAGACCCTTTGGTTCACAGGCCAGCACTCTGTCCACTGAGTCACACCAGCCAGGGCAAGTTTCTTAACTTTCTAATCAGGAAAAAAATATAAACTAATGGCTGTGTATATGTAATAGACATTTCCCTGTTTCATGTTTACAAAGAGCACTGCTTTTACTTTGATGTTCATACTATAAAAAAGCAAATCCATCTGATCATTTAGTTGCTATAATGTCAAAAATTTCACAAAGAGGTATTATTTAATTGAGTGCCCACCTAATTTTCAGAGGGGACAAATGAAAGAAGGAAAAATGTGTGAATAAAAATTACACAACTGTATTAATGCCCAAATTACATCATAGTACAAAGAAAGGTATTTCAAAGTCTTTATGCTTAATTTCCCTGAGTCCAGTGAGAGCATCCACCTGCGGATGTTAAACATGCTCTCCCTTCGCCTGCCCTCTAACACTTGCTCAATTTATAGAGAGGGTCTCTGCGGGACCTCGAGAGTGTGACTCTGTGCACGGGCACAAGGCCCATGGATTTCGTCAGGCTAATTCCGACCAGATGATCTAACGGACACAGTGAGCACCAGAGCTCTCAACAGGTGGCTGATGGGTTGACCCTGCCTACACATGTGCATTTTAAAAACCTGAACGAGCTCCCAACATTTAAAAATCAAGGGACTACACCCGCACGTTTGGATTTCCCACTTTTCTCGAGCTATCTGAAGATCGCAACCCTGCACTCCTGCTGCCTCGACAGCCACTGTGGGCGGGGCTGCGCTCACAACCCCACTTGCAGCGACCCCACCACTCAGAACTCACGCCCATCTTGTAACGCACTGCCAAGGCGAAGATCAAATTTGTCTCTTGCTGGAGAAGGCTCTGCATTCAGATTTGGGTCTGAACTCTGGTTTATCACTTAGCATATGCATATTTACTACTTGAATGCAACTTAACCTCTCTTTCTCACCTGCAAAACAAGATAAAGCACTATCTCCTGCATAGATCACAGCAAGGATCAAGTAGCCCAAAGTATAGCAAGGACTTAGCAGAGCACTGACAGGTGGGACTGAATTAATGGTGGTGGATGTTATTACAACCATCATTGTCATCCAAAAAATACTTGAGAAGATGCTAATTTCCATCCAAGTCAAAAAATGCTTCTGAGGTCACTATTTCTAGCCCCCCACAAAGTTATGTATTATTTAGAAGCAAACTGAGTCATTAGGAGCTCATTAAACTTTTGCTTTTTCCATTTGCCAGGCACCTGCCCAAATGCCACATGTGTGGCAAAAAAAACCCCAAATCTCTGCAACCTCCAGTTTTCACTCAATTCCTAAAAAAAGCAATATATGGTTCATCAGAAACAGTTTCATCAATCTGCTCCTTATCCCTGAAAGGTTCTCCTGTTAATACAAGAAGAAAGAATACAAGTTTTATTAACCCACAAAATGTTACTTAAACTGTGAGGAAGAATTAACTGCTGCAATTAGCACCCCGTTTCAACAAATGTGTGTCTGTAAACTGTGTCTTTCACTATAAAGGCTTTGGGATTTGAAAGCTGCAATAACTGGTATCTCTGTAAAAATTGTAATGAATTGGGAACTTTCATAGTTCAATTACAGAAGGAAGAAAGGAAGGAAAACTATACCCGGCCATCTCTTCATAGACTTAATGCAATCTTGGGGAACTGAAATCAGTAAAAAAGTCTCATCAACTTATAACCTGAGCCAGAAGAAACTAGATGAGAGGCTAAGTCCAATTATTTATAGCATGCTGGTCAAAGTCCAAAGTAGTACCATAATGGGTTTTTAGCAGGGTTGGGGGAGGACAGAAAAAGAACCCATGGAAATCTTACCAATAAATTCTCCCAAAATGACATATTTAAAGTTATAAAAAGGTACCAACAGCACCTGGCTGAACATGTTATATTCTGATAAATAAGTACACTGTGCTATAAATAAAGCCTTACCACTTTCTCCAATGTTGATTTTCGGCTACTGCCTATGTAAAAACTGGTATAAGCAAAGACTAAATTATAATCCTTACAAGTGTTTTACTTCAAAGTCAATGTTAGTAAAGCACAGTGTAACCCTTATACAGCAGCAATGCGAAGTTAAAAAAACAGGTATTGTATTTATGCAACAGGTGTTTTTATGAAACTGGTATTTTTGTACACCAAATCACCACCAGTGACCAAAAAAAAAACCTTGGACGGTTCATTTTGTAGAAGGAAAAAAATAACGGTATTTTGGAATGCAAATGTCTCCCTGAGAATACACCTGCTCTGTACGTCTGGACCTCAGGCCTCCTGTCTGTAAATGCCACCTGTACCTCTTGCATTAGAAAACAAATGAAACCAGGAAGACACATCTGTGTCCACCGGCCACAATGGAACTTCAAGAACAGCATCACTGCCATTGGGAATGAAGAGCTCTACCCCTCCGTGCTGCGTGTGGAAGTGATGCCACTCACTCTGACAACCCTTAGGTCACAAAAGCCAGGCCCAGACTTAGGGGCTCTGAAGGCATATCATTCATCCAGCAACCCCACAGCAAAGGGACCCTCATGCACCTGCTTCTCGTGTAAAACTCCAGATCTCACAGACATTGTACAAAATACAAATCCTTCAAAGGGTTCCACAGAGATTAAAGTCATTCTTAAGGTGTGTTGATTTTTTCCTTTATAACTATAGGAAGAAAAAAACTAGCTGGCACTTGGCTTCTAGAGCACACCACTCTTCTGGGTTTACTCTAGCCCCACACGCTGCTCCTTCTGAGACTCCTTTCTTGCCCCCTCCCCCCAGTCTTCCCGAGCTCGCAGTGCTGGAAGGTCCCCGTGCCTGGCGCTCAGCATCTTCTCTATCTCCGTTCTTTTTTCCAGTACCATTGCTTTCAACTCCATCTGTATACCAGCCACTCCCACATATTCTTCATCCTTCAAACTGCCCAAACCCAGGCTCACACATCTAAGCGCCTGCTCAGCAGTGCCTCTCGATGTCCTATATCCATCCCGTAATGGACAGAGCACATGGGACAAACGACCACTCAGAACTCAACACTACTATTAAAGGCAAAGCTATGGAGACGTGGAGACGGTAACAAGATCAGGGGCTGCCAGGAGCCTGGGTAGAGGGAGGGATGAGTAGATTGTGTAGACACAGAGAACACAGAGAATACACGGAGGAATTTTAGGGCAATGAAACTATTCTGCATGTCACTATAATGATGCATGCATGCTACTACACATCTGCCAGAACACAGAGTGTACAACACCCAGAGTGAACCCCACTGTAAACTAGGAGTTTGGGGCATAACGCTGTGTCAGGGCAGGCTCATTCACTCTGTGCGGACGCCAACAGGGAGAGAGGCCGCGCTTGCAGGAGGTCAGGGAGCATATGGGGAATCTCTGCACATTCCAGTCATTTTTGCTGTAACCTAAGACTGTTCTGAAAAATGAAATATGTTAAAAAAATGAAAACCTCACCAGTAAATGAACAATGTGAAGAGGGAAACCTACAAGAGTACATGGCTCAATGTCTGTTCCTCTGTATCCATGTGCACAAACAGCTTCCCGGCTAGAAAATGGGTAATACTTTCCCTAAAGGCCCCCAGAAGATAGGAGGGTCCCTGCCATCCTCCCGCAGCCATGACAGCAGCTGGCAGTTCATACTGGCTTATACTGCGTGGAGTCCGTAGGCACCCTGACTCTGCTCAGGAGGTGAAAACTTAAGGTGAGTTTCATGGGGACTTTCTCAACCAAACCCCGATCTCTTAGATTCCTTGTAGTGGTGTTGCCCACAAGTGTTTACTGGATGAAGAACCGACAAGTGAAAACGGCATGCCCTGTCTACGCTTGTACCCGGAACTAGACTCTGCACTTCTCTTTTTCACAGAGTAGGAGACAAAATGAGTGAAAGTCACATAGCTTCATGCCACATCTGAATTCTCAACCTATTCCTCTTCATTTCCTCTTCTCTGAGCAGCCCTCCAAAACTGGGAGCGGAAGGTAAGTTTTCAACTTGGTATTTGGAGAGGATAAATGAATTAATCACCCCAAGTTAGATTTTCAGGACTAGCCAACTAATTAGGTATTAGCTGATGGTGACTAATTATACCCCCAAAACTGAAGTTATCCTGGACAAATGAGGATGTGCAATTATCCTAATAATACACAGGGCACTAATTATATATAGGAACTATTCTAACTGGTTGTCATATATTGACTAATTTAATTTACACAAGAACCCAAAGAAGCAGATACTCCTATTACCTCCATTTCACACACACGAATCCTGAGGCACAAACGTGTTCAGAAGCTTGTCCTAGGTCACGCAGGACAAGGGGCAGAGCAGGAGGAACCCAGGCAAATTGGTGATGCTCTTCATCACCTGCTATAGTGTCAGGAACACTACCCGTACCAACATACGAAAAGTTTCTATTCTTACAGCATTTTAGAACAAGCAATTAAAACTTAATTGTAGTTTTTTACAGTCCTGAGTTACTTCACAACTGGGAAATTTTTTCTCTTACATGTAATCAAAATTATTCCTGCCGCACCTGAGGGTAGAACAAGCAGTAAAAAAACTCAACAAGAGCTAGCAAGGAGTTTTGCACTTACTGTCCATTCCCATTCTTTGTGGTGGTCGTGTTCTATAAAGTCACTGTTAGTTAGCCCTGAATCACTGGTGCTGACTCACCGCTCAGAGTGGAAACACAGGGTTAGGTTCCTACGAGTCCCCTGGTCATAGAGGTTCCATCAGCTCATCCATGTGCATCGGCCTTGTTTTATGGGCTTCTGTTTAAAGACATTTTATTTAATACTACGGCTGATTCCTTAGCGTTGAACTCATGGCCAACAGCACTGACCAGAGACTATCTAATACGCAAACTTTCTCCACTAGACACCTTCACCGAGTCCTTGCTTTCAGAAACTCCAGCACCTCAGTGCTACACTTGGGGGCCACTTTGAACAGCCAAGTCAGGGGCAAAGGGGGAAAAAAATGGGAAAACTGTAACAGCATAGACAATAAAATATTTTTAAAAATAAAATTAAACAGCAAAATCACCATCAAAAAAGTACAAAAAAAATGTGGCTTTAAATGAAATGCATGTCTAAATGCAAAAGCACAGCCAGTATTGTTTTAGGGATTTTCAATAGATTTTAGCAGTAGGGAAATTCACAAATATTAAATACATAAATGTTGTGTATCAACTTTAGATGTCACTCACAAAGATGTCAAAGCAGGAGGAGCACAGCAACCTTGACATCTGAGTGAGGTCCCCACTCAGACACTCACTGGTTGGGGGACCCTTTGAACATTCCTTTTCTCATCCATTCAGTAATAATGCCCAAACCTTCTCTTCTTTAGGTCAAATAATCACAATTTCAGTAACTTTTCATTCTCAGTTTTGCTTTCCATGGCTAATCATTTTTCACTACATAGTCTTTATGCAGCGGAGTTCCCATAGTTCTCCATGCTACTGAGTCAGGCCAAACTGAGCAACCTGGTTCCAACCCCGCAGCAGTGAATCCAGTGGGCTCTGTAGACACACCGACTCTTCTCAGGAGCTTAAATTTATACTTCAGTGAGAGAGAAGAGTGTACATAATCAGTATGTTACTTTGTTAAAAAGGAGGGGCAGTAAGAAACCATTTGCGCTTGCCTGTATTTGCATAAAGAGATTCTAGGAGGAGACACAAGACATCCAATGCATTAACAGAAGGTGAGGGAGACAGGAGGGGGGAAAGGCATCTCAGTGTCTGGCAGTGTTTACACTTTGAAGCCATATAAATAAATAACTTACTAAAACACAATGGAATATCCTTTCCTGTAAAATAATGAGCCGCGGTCAGAAGTCCTGGGGTCTAGTGTTAGCTCTGATTCTAATGAACTACAGGGCCTGGGGTACTACTGTCTGTAAGTTCCAGAATGCAAGTTCAGATGGCGCTCAGTCCCCAGATTCCATGGAAATGGTTTATTAATCACAAAACAAAGGAAAAGAGTAAACCAAGCTCAGCTGCAGTACAGCGTTTAACCATGAGAAGTAAATTAACAGCAAGTAAGCTATATCTTAGTCAAACTCATGATCTAATGTAACTGATGACTTTTATAACTTCTGTTTCCTATTACAAAAATCATTTGGAAGCTTGAAAAATAAAATCACAAGTTTCGGAAATTTTAACAAAACTATATATTACCTAAGAATATTATATAAAGGGACCTTCTAGTGAACCGGAAGCAGAAATCAGATGCTATTTCCTTAAGCTATAGACAGTATCCAAATTCCCAGATGTATAAAACATTCAGAGGAAAGGAAATTGAAGAATTATGCATTCAAACTAGAAGTATATTTAGTATTTTGAACCATGACATAATCCAGGCTGTCAGTCTTTAAATAAAAATCTTCATGCTGTAAATGATCATTTAATTGCATTGTAGAAATGGTTTTATTAAAGCTCAATTCCATATCTCCTAGTTGCCCATTTAATAAAGTTACCTGCAAATACAAAGTAACAACATATGACAACTATGATGTTTCTCGACATATAGTTAGAAACTAGATTAATTATATTTGAATTAAAGCATCTATTAAAGACCATTAATCCATGAGATTAACCTGAAGGGATAGCATCTAAGGAAAGAAGAGTAATTAAGGGTTAGAGAAAGGTCACTTCCCCAGTTCCTGGGGCCAAGCTGAAATCCAGCTTCAAGTTGGACCCCGCTGGTCAGGCACCAGCTGCATGTGTGTTTACTTAGTGTCTTGCCTGCCATGTTCACCTGTTACATGTGTGTTTACCTAATGTCTTGCATGCTATGTTCACCTGTTGCATGTGCATTTACCTAGTGTCTTGCCTGTCAACGTCTAGAACATTGCCTGGCACATGGTACCTGCTCTATAAATTATGCAAAAAAAAAAACAAAAACAAAAACCCTCACCCAAAATATTTTATCAAAGAGTAAAATGTAATATTCAAGAAAAACCTCATATTCAGAGCAATGACTCTTTCCCCAAGAAGATAAATTTCATAACTCATGTGAAACCTTTTATTTAAAGTTCCTGGATAGAAAAAAATATGTAGAGGCAGCCCTGGCTTACCTGAGATTAGTATAGGGTTAAGAAAAAAATACCCAGTGTTATTCTTCATTTAAGACTCTGGCTATTTGCAGAGTAAACAAAAAGTATCTTCAGTGGTGCCTAACAGTGGTGTGGTAGGTTATTGCATTTAAAAGACCGTACTACATAAGCAGAACATATCTGAGGAGGCTTCACCACAAACCAGTTGTACTGGGGACTTCTCACTGCAGAGTCTCTGGCAGAATCTGGGTTTTTCACCAGGCGTGTGCATTATTCTGGGCGGCAGTGGGCGGGACCTCTCACCCACTGTTGCTTGGATTAAAGCCTTGTCGCCTTCTGGAGATGAATCAACAGTGGGCCACGCCCTGACACACACAGCCTACCAGGGAAACAGCAGGCATGTCCTACGGGCCAAAGCAGTTTCTGGACAAGTCACACTTTTCCCATGTCAAACTTTGCCTACAACTCAATTCCAGGCTTGTTAAAAGAAATACGTCCACTACGATTATAAAAATGTTATGGCACGCTTTCCTCCCATAGGGTGCTCAACTGTTACTAGAGGAAAGGAGAAGTCAGCTCCGCCCCTAGAGTCCATGACCCCATCTGTTTCTCATAGCTGAGACGTTCACTCCCAGAAAACCGTTTTTACATATTATCCTCCTATTAGTAGGTTATTCACATCTTTCCTGTAGCCGATCTTTCTCATGGTAAAAAAAAAAATACCAGCAATGTGTTTTCATTTTTCATACCATCATTCCTAAAGAGCTCTTGCCACATCCAGGCCCTAATGGAAGTCAGACTTCTGAGCCTAAGGTAACGTTTGCAAAACCCACCCTCTGTGAGGCCAACTTTCCCGGATCCACATGCCGTGGGGAGAGTGCACTGTCTGAAACAAAAAACAAGCACCACTGGTAAGAATAAGTAATTCTCCACTGCGAGCTGGTGATAACAGTCGCAGCAGGAGCAGATATCAGCACCCTAGGTTTAGATTCCTTAGTTATTCTGATAAATGTTAGCTCGTGCTGATGGAAACCTCGCTCAGCAGCGACATGAAGAGGAATGAAGCCATCTGCCTAAGATGAGGCAGGATTCCTTGCTCCAGTCTCAGAGGACAGAGAAATGTGATCAATAAAAACTAGTCTTCAAAGTCAGGAATTAGTTCATGCCAGGAAAGTCTGCAATAAAACAGGCAAAGGCAAGCCAAAGTTTCTCCAGTTTGAACATCTGAGTTTCCAAATAGAAAGTTCTTCAAAGAGTCCACAAGAATATGTGTTATTCAAGGGTATGATGAGGAAGAGTGTTTGGAGCCTAAATAATGACACATTTTCCCCACTCTAAGTTGGACAGGATACTTCCTGAGCAAAAACCAGAAAATCACCTCGTGAGTACGCCTCAGAAATGTTTATAAAATGATACCGCAAACTTTAAATTTATTAATAAATTGGTGAAATGGCATTCTGATATTCTGACTTAATAAAATTACATTCTGATTCCAAAAGCTGTCTTATGGAAGTGGACAGGATACTGGCCAGGGAGACTGAAAAATAAAAAGGAATATGGGGTAAGTAAAGGCTCGAACAGGAGGCACTTCATGGGAGTGACCCCAGGGGTGGCCGGAACACAAACAAGGGAACCAAATCCTTCGCCCACATATAATGAGTTTCAAAACCCATAAAACGTGAATTCTCAAATGATTCTATCAGATATTCTAAAATTAAGGAAAAGGCAGCTAAATCCATGAGGTAGTTTTTTAAAAGTCCGCCGAAAGATCTTTAACTTAATGCTGCTTTAGTGAAATCCAAGAGAAAAATTTCAAGCCTTGATGCTTCCTGCTATCCTTCCAATAGAACAGATTCCAGTAAAATTCCTACTTGAGGGACTGGCTCTCAAAGATGTCTTAGAAAACATCTTATTTCTAGCAGATTTCTCAAAGACATCCACACACACGCTCAAATACAGAAAGATGTAGAACTAAGTGGTGGGCCCCAAATATACACAAGACGCAAGAGCATGCGTGGGCGTTCCATGTCAGGAGAGCTCGGCACAAACACAAGCCCTGCCATTGTGCCCTGTCCTGGTCCTTCATACTGCTCTTCTCTGCTAGGGAAGAAATGCCAATGAGCTCCCGATACAGAGACAGTTTTCTTGGCACAAAGGGACCTTTGTTGGAACCCCCCACAAGTGACAAGGTCAATCTTAGCCAATCTTGACATTTCTATGGAAACTTTCCACCAATTTTTTTTCCAAATTCAAATCATTTCCCGAAACCTCTTGCAGATCCAAAGAAAACTCTGTATAGATAAAGTATCAGCTAAGTTCTTAAACAAATACCATTCATGATTTTTCTCAAGACATTTTTCTATAAATATACTCATAAAATCTGAAGTGTCAAGGCTTGTATGATTTAATCCACATCCTTAAAAAATATGAGACCCAAGAATGTAGTAATAATATACTGAATTAATATTTAAAACAGTATTCACCTGTCTTCTTAGCAGACAGAAAGCATTTTCAGATTTTTTAAAAAAAAATCATATTTTCACAGGTTTTACACAAAACTGACATTTTGAAAAATTAAAATATTTTGCTGTGAGGTTGCTCAATATTTACATGACCACCTAAAGAATGAAGAATCCTTTCATTTAAGTCTTAAGAAAAACTTGCAAACTCATTTTCTATGAATGTTTAGTTTGGAAACATTAGATTTTTCAGACGAAGAAGCAGAAAATTATCATCTGAAATTCAGTCAGCACTTTCCAAATTTTTCTTCCTCAGATCACTGTAAAACTAGTTTAAGGAATTTAATATAAGCTACTTGGATGTCTTTTTGATTTCATTGTATTGTGGCATGTTTGGGCATCTGATGACATAGGAAGCCTAGGACACTTTTATAATTGATTAGCTTCTTTCTGGAGAATACCACGGACATATTCTGAGGTTGTGCATAAGGACAGTGTCAACATCCACTTAGGGAACAATGGCCACAGGGGAATGACAAGCTGATGATGTCTATGGTGTGCCACAGGGCTACGGCAGAAAAGCAGCTGCTCTGTGCTGGTAAGGTCTCCACACTTCATGCGGTCACGGCACGCAAAATAAGATAAAAGTTTTATCACTCTCTAGGACTACTCCATGGGTGATGTGCACCACAAAGAGAAAATCCTAATAGTTTTCCAGATGGGTAATCCCTAGAAGAGTCCCTAAAATGAAATTCAGTCCTTTGGACTGAAACCTTAACTGCACTTAAAATATATGCATTATTTTTGAACAAGTGGTCTAGGGGAATGCATTCCGAATAACCTAAAAACTCATTCGTTTCAATTCTGTTTAAATGAATGAAAGAATGAATTAAGCAAATTTACATAATTAATTTAGGTCTAGGTCTCCTGAGCTGCAAAACAAAAATGCTAGTGCTTCACAAGATGCTATAAAGAATGAAATCAGATGAAATCAGAAGTGTTGGAAAAAGACAAAATAGATGCCCAGATGCTAATAATTAATGCATAACAATAGAGGCAACGGCCCATGATAAACAAGTAATCTAAAAGCTTTAAAAAAGCTTGCTTTTGAAACTTAATTCATCAACCATTTTCCTTGTGCTTAAATCAAGTGCTACATTTAACTTGGCTAGATCACAGCGTTTACATTAAAATCCTTTCCATCAGCCAGAAAAACTGTGTGGTCCGGCTGGTTGAACTCACAACTGGCAGAGTCAAAAACCCATGTAGTGGTTCAAAATCCACAGCTGTAAATGCAATGCAGATGAAACACTGCAACCAAAGCCCCTTCATTGTTTCTTTTTCCACCAAATTCTACCCGAGTTTAAGGCTGATAACATCTAATGAGGCGGCGTGGTAGCACTTCCATCTGTCCCAACCAGGATCATCATCCAAGTTTACGTCTCCATGTAACAACTCAGAATCCACAGACTCTTGGAGCTTGCAAAGGCAATGCAAAAAGGCAAAAAAAGCGTGTAGTAGCCCCAAATGTCTGGAAAAAAAAATAACCCGAACAGCGTAATTGACAACTAGAGCATGTCAGAGCCTTTGGGGGAGAACTGGTCCAAGGATTCTACCACTCGCAAGGCAAACACCAGGCAGGGGGGCAGTGAACAGCTCAGATTTTAGTGCTAACCTAATACACAGCTAACAAACTTCATGAGTAGGGAAGAATCAATTTCTTTGGACTTCATTCAATGTCAAAATAAAGGCAGTTGCCATAATGTTGTAAAACACAGTCATGTCAATCACTGTGGACTCTATGTCAAACAAGGCTGATCTCTAACCTAGTCTTAGACCAGGACTGGCAGAGACAGAGAGGGCATACAAATCAGTAAATACCAAACCCGGAGACATTTCAGAACATCAGACACAGATGATCAAAACAACAGTAACAGCACCAACAAAGTCACTGCTCTCTGAGGGCTTATGTAGTGCTCTGCTGAGCACTCCACATTTATTATCTCATTTAATTCTCCTGACAACCCTATGGGGTGAGCTATAACCTCATTCCCACTAGACAGAGGAAGTGAAGATTTAGAATCAGTAAGTATTTGCCTGCCATGTTACTGAAAGAAAATTTTTTTTAATTTGAGGCTTTATATATTTATGCCATAACCTTCAGCTTGTTGCTTCCTTTAAAACTCAATAATGACGACAATCCACATGACCCAGCTATCCCTCTCCTAGGTATCTATGTGAAAAACTCGAAAACATTTATTCATGAAGATGGATATATGCACCCCTAAGTTCATTGCAGCATTATTCACAGTGGCCAAGACATGGAGACAACAAGTGTCCTTTGATAGATGACTGGATAAAGATGTGGTACATACAAGGTTTGTCTGGAAAAAGTCCAACCAGTAATATAAGGAGAACAGTCTGCACAAACTGATGTAACCTGGCAGCCAAGGAGAGAGGACTGGAATGAGCATGTGTGAATAATGACGACTTCACTGTACTAGTCAGTGGGGCGGTAAATGCCCTTTGAGTGAGCATGTGTCCTGTGTGGCTGTCACATTCAAAATGACTAGAGAGAGTAGAGCAATGAATCTGCATCAAATTTTATGTTAAGCTTCGACATTCCTCCACGGAAACTATTTGGATGATTCAGAGGCTGTAGCTATGGGCAACCTGTGATTGACAGCTTCATCACAACAACATGCCTGCTCATGCATTATGTCTTGTGCAGAGTTTTCTGGCAAAACACTCAGGTGACTCGTCCCCGCTACAGCCCAGACTTGGTGCTTTATGACTTCTGGCTTTTCCCAAAACTAAAATCACCTTTGAAAGAGAAGAGATTTCAGACTGTCGATGAGATTCAGGAAAATATGATGGGGCAGCTGATCGTGATTGGGAGAACTGTGTAAGGTCCTAAGGTGCCTACTTTGAAGGGGACTGAGGCGTCATTGTCCTATGTACAATGTTTCTTGTATCTTGTATCTTCTTTTCATATTATAATGTCTCTATTTTCATATTATATGGCTGGATACCTTCTGGACAGACCCCATATTTACTATGGAATACTGCTCAGCAGTAGGAAAAGGTGAAATACTGCCATTTATGACAAGATGGCTGGACCTTGAAAATATTATGCTAAGCAAAATAAGTCAGTCAGTAAAAGCCAAGAAACATATGATTTCACTCACATGTGGAATATAAAACTCAAACTCATAGATACAGACAACAGTACGGTAGTAACCAGAGGGAAGAGGGTGGGAGGGTAGTGGAAAGTAAATGGGGGCAAACACATGGTGATGAAAGATGATTTGACTTTGGGTGGTGGGAACACAGTGCAATATACAGATTGTGTACCATGAAAATGTACACTTGGAACCTATATGACCCTATTAACCAATGTCTCCCCAACAAACTTTTTAAAGTTAAAAGAAAAAATAATGATAATGATTATAATAATGTATTTGGGCATAAATATTGATAAAAATTTTAAAATGTTACTTAACTCAAAGGACCCCGATCACCATTTGACAAAAACAGGGTACATGGCACACATGTACCAGGCTACCAGTATTCCAAAGGAGGATGGGGGCAGAAAGCTTCAGGTGTTGACTGTAACCATATCCTATTTCCTGTGCCACACACCTGGGTCCCCCCTGGGCCTGGGGCTCTGAATCCAGAGCTTACCTGTTTGCCCTGCTGCGGGGGTGAGTGGAGTATCATGCACCTGCACAAACCTGTGGGAAGGGTCTGGGCTCCAACTCCTCCTCCAATAGGCTTTCACAGGACTCCTGTTTTTTGTCCTCCTTTGCCCCAAGTTCCTTATCAATTCCTGCACCTCCCAGAAATTCAGGTTTTTCAATCTGCTTCTGTCTTGGCTTTCCTCACTCCCAGTTTAAACCTTCTCGGCTTCCCTGAAATAGTTACTGAGTGTTCATCTGTTTCTCAGGTTCTCAAATGTTGTTGCTGTTCTCTCATTCCCTCTCTCTCTCTCTCTCTTCCTCTTTCCCAGTGTGTTAGTGCATTGATCTTCCTGTCATTTTGATAGGATTTTACAAGGGAATGAATGCAAAGTCATCTTTAGTTGGTAGGATCTCCCTTGCTAAGCTCTCAGATTCCCCCACTGCCTTTCTGCAATCTTAACTGAAAGGACTGAATCTATTATTAAGACACCTGTGGACTTTATTTCTTTATTTGAAATGATACATAAATAACTCCTTATTTCTTTTACTATTACTTCAGACACAGGTCATGGATAGAAGCTGGACAACGTGGACTAAAATATGCGTGTCATTACAGAGTACTGGAGGTGAATTTCACATAAACTTCTTTGTCCACTCCTCTGAGCAAAGAGAAAAAGCCAGAGAATGTCATAAAAAGTAGCTCTGGAAAGTCACTGTCTTTCAACTGTCAGCTGAAGAAGTTCGGTTTTAGAAAGAATAAAGCTTCTCTGTTATATTAAGGGGAACAGGGCAATTGCTTTATTTACCACAGAGGCTGCGGTAGACTTATATTGTACACTGAGTACGGAAAGAGCACTCACTGATGAAAAACAATGGCAACTACCCTTACTTCAGGGCAAAAATTAAACAGGCTCCTGCAATGTAAACAGATCCATAGTCTCTGGCCCAGTTAAATTTAATAGGTTTTCCTTTTCAAATTTAGCTTTAAGAATTAGGAAGGATAAAATGCTAATATTAGTACTGTAAAACTTTTGAAGGTTCAGTACTGAGGCATTAACATTTAGAATTTTAATGATCAGAAAACACTTCACAATGCAGCTATACTGAATCATCATTTGAGTAAAAGGTCATTAGTTTGTAATATGAAGGCATTTCATAAAATAATATTAAAGCATGGGCATTTAAAGTAGTATTTAGTATCCTACGATATTTCGTAGGATATAATTTTAATATAATTTTAATCAGTTTTAATATAATCTGATTAAAATTAGGGGGAAAAATCTTCTGGAGAGGCAAACGTTGGGTGAGACCCATTCTGAACGTATTACTGTATTACGGTAATACGGTATATCGGTATTACTGGGGCTCACTCTTCCACATGAGCAGAAATTGCAGAACGTGGCATTAGTTACTCACGATATGTGGGGAAAATTTAGTTCCGCAGGACACAAAAGCACAGCGATGGACATTTTATTTTGCTCTGTAGAAACTGAAGCATAGTCTTTGCTTTGTATTACTTTCTAAAGATATACAAATGTTTTAATTTTAAAATGGGAAAAAGAAAAACAAGCATCTTGAAAAGTTGTTTGGCAGCAATTTTTGTAGGTTACGAATAATAGTTTGTTACACTGTTGAAAAAAATGTAACTGAAACAGCATAACCTACATATTTAGAATGAAATCTCAGAGTTGAGGGTAAAACTGTATTATTTTATAAAACATCAAAACAAAAGCTCATCCAGTTTTCATTTTGTAGAAAACTTTTAACAGAAAAAACCTTAAGAGTTTCTAAATACAGAAGGCGTATTAATATTCAGCCTTATACAAAAGACAATTTTCCTTTCCTGATGGTATCAGTCTTTTATCATTAACGTATCTTAAATTTAAAAACAATGGGAATTAGATCATATTCTCTTGCAAATGAATGTAAATCAATCATATTTGTAAATCTTTTTCTATTAACATGCAATTACCTGTAACTTATTCTAAATGAAGGCAAGACACAAAAAAGAATAATCAAAAGATATGTACAAATATGCAAAACATACACTATGTATGGTGTTTAGTTATGATTTAAGCCCATTCGTTTCTAAACCAAATGTCTAATACTCCTTTTTCATGGGGTGCTTAAGCCTTTAGCACATCTTTGTCCTTCAAAGACAGGAAGATCATGAATCCAGGGAGATTCCATGAGTTTGAATCTTTGGAAAGTTTACTCAGTTAAGGCGGAAGGAAGTAGGTCAGATTCTGCAGGTCAAAGGCCCTGCCCTGGCATTGACCCAAAGGCATACTGGCATGCTGAAACTTAAAGAATGAAACTAATCATTCCATGAAAACACAAGACGGGGACAAACACAGAACCTGCAGGGATTCCGGCAACCTCCCCAAATACACCTCTAAAGAGGGTTACAAAGAGAATAGTCGCCAGGCCTACCGCACTGCCGAGTAGGGTGGCTGGGCCTGAAAGAGAGGGCAAAGCCTCCATGGCCAAGAAGCTTTGAGAAAGGTCTGCTCAGTTCTTCTTGGCCTCTTCACTTCCCTTCTGCCCTGGCCCACACGCGTGCATCTCAAGGAGGGCCCCACTGGCCTCTGAGTGGGACCATTCACGCTTGGGTGGGGCTGTCACACCAACTGCAGGGTGTCTGCTACCTCCGACCTCCCCCTACGGATTCCAGCAGAACCCTCAAGTCATTGGGTCAACAACTACGCATTTCCCAATGCCCCTCGGGAGTCCGTACAGCGCCACCACTTACCAACCACTGTTACAGACTCTCCTACCTCATTTAAACCCACAGTGTTGAGAACCACCCCAAGACTCAAATCTACATCTCTAGTCAACATTTTTCTGTCGTTCTAATCTGTTTTTCTCCTTTACCCTCAGGCTTCACAATCACTTCCACCCTGCCAAATTTGAATTCCTTATCTCCCTCACTAAGCCCCAACCTGTTCCTCTTCCATCCTGGCCAGAACAACCACCATCCACAGTTAACCAGACAGAAATCTGGCAGGCAGACCCAACCCCTCCCTCTTTCTCACCAGGTCTTCAAGATCCCAGGCCTAAGTATCCCTCAGGTCCTCTCCTTTCAGCCCCCTATCAGGTTCCCATCACCTCTGGCTGTGTTACTAGAATGGCCTCAAATCTTTCACCATCCTCCCACCCTCTCCAAGGCAAACATCGTAGGGTTACCTCCCAGGCTGCCACTTCAGTCCCTCACTTAATGGCTGAACATTTCCACACGGCCCTCAGAAAACTGAAAATGCCTCTGCAGGGCACACAAAGGGCTTCGCCTTCCTGGGCTTTGATTTCCACCAGGACTCTTCAGCCCCTAACCTCCAGCCAGAACCAACCCTGCCCATTTCGAGAGAAGTGCCCTTTGCACACACATTGTGAAGGTTTCACTGGTCGCTGGGGACCAAGAGACACTGGACAGATGCCACCAGCTAAAGTGCTCTAGACCCCAGGCACTTTGCAGAATGGAAAGTTCCATAAAACGTAGACTGAAATGAACAATTCTTTATAAAGAAGAAAAGAAGTCAGCGGGACATGTCACTAACAAACACCCACACTGCCAGAATCAGAAAGATCTTATTCCTGCCTATTTTTAAATAATGCCATCTTCCATGAACGGGTTACATCTTCTTATTTCTGGGCAGTGAAGACCATGAGCCACCGTAAAGAGGACCAGATGCCACACCGTTTAACTGAATGTCAAGCATGCACTAGCCTCAGCCTACACTAAATACGGACCACCCAGAGCTGCAATTTCTCATTAGGTAAAAGTAAAACAGCAAAGACAGTCCTGGTGAGGCCACACTTAACAGTGCTATGCTTAGTCCGTCATACCCGACTCAGACACTGGCCATGCGTTTTATTCAAGACTCTGTTTTACATTTTCTCAGGAATAGGGATACTTTCGTGGGTTGCACATTAAATAGTTATCACTTGAGAGTCACTCTTGGAGACCAAATGCTGGAAATTCAACAAACAGGCATTATGTACAAATGTTTGCAAACATTCTAAGCACTTTGAATTTTTAAAAGGCTCTATCTGAGTGTTTCAGACACATAAATGGGTTTTCAAATTGAATTAAATAAACTTAGGTACTATGTTATTATGAAACAGACAGGATTATCACGAAGAAGCAGACTCTAGTTGAAATATAACACCCATCAAATATCACATAGGCAGTTATCCAAATTACAGCACTGCATTTCAAGTAAAAAAAAAAACACACACACAAATGTAAAGGAGAGAATATTGTTCTTTATCTTTAATGGAGGCTCAGAAGTTTCTGAGTTTTGCTTTTAATTAAAAAAAATAGAAAAAATGGTCCAGAATAACCCATTCCTATAAGCTACTACACAAATGAAAAATGTTTAATAAAATCATAAATGATTCACATTTTGTTAATGATTGAAATTAAAATAAAATTTAAATCTATAATTTAAATGAAATGTCTTATTTCAGGGTTAACTAATGATGGATTTTTTAATCTGCCTTTTATAGATGAGAAACAATCTGAAGAGGTAGCAACCTGCTCAGGGTTAACCAATCATCGAGAGGAGAGACCACTGCGGAAGCCCAGGCTCCTTCTGGACCACGCTGACTACAGCAGGCTGTCAAGGCCCAAAGACTTAAGGACCTGAAGCATCCTCAGAGCAAGAAGAACCAT
>VMDR010002648.1:0-86720 GCA_007922815.1 Macrotus californicus
ATTGGAACTGCAGTTCGGTTTTACGCTTTATACTCCTTGAGTAAGAATTCTAACCCGCATGCCAATTTCCTTATCTGTAATTTGGGGGTAGTTTGATAACGTATACCTTAGGAGATTGTTTTCATGGAGAGGAAATGAAATAATGCATATGGAAACATTTTGAAAGAACAACATGATATCTAAATTATATTTATTATCATTAATGTAACGAAAAAGAATCCCTCCCATGGCATGCACTTATGTTCCTACTAAAAGTTAAGACACAATACGAGGTTATTTAACTTTCATACTCTGGCAAATGAGACAGAGTCCTTCATCCTCTTCCAAGATACTCTAGGCTTGGAATTATACACAGCTTCATATTCTGTTGATAATTGATTAAATGCCTATCATGCATATAGTAGGTACGTTTATGTGCACTATCTTGGCTGGTTTATTTCTCACATTAAAGAGTGCCCTCCAATGTATCAATAGGTAACCACAACAAACATTTTTTCCCACCTCAATTCCACTCTGAACATTTTATCCTAAGGAAATCATCAGTGCTGACAGCCAGATTTATGTGCAAAATGCATATTGCAGCCTTATTCACAATAACACAAAACTTGGAACAATCAAAATAAATGTGCACAAAGGATTTGCCAAATAAATTGTGATGCACACATATAATGCCATACTCTTCAGCTGCCGGAAATCATATTTTCAGAGATCATTTTATCACATGGGAAAAATGTCCATTATATAATAAATGTAAAGAAATATAAAGAATAAGAGTGCCGTTTGGACATCAGGATTGCTATTTCATTAGAAAGTATGAGTTAGGAAAAAGAGCTGGCAGAAGGTCTGCCAACGTGGTTCATAGTAAGTGTCTCTGGAGCAGAACAACGAGGGCTGACTCTTCACGTACTTTGCCGGGGCTCTGAGTCGTTCGCAAAGAAGGGACGACTTTTGCTTTCTTCCCCCTGGAACCCAGAGGCGCTCTGACGTGGATTAATCATAATCTCCTGTTCAGTAAATACTCTCTTCATCGGTCCATGCAGAGCCATTATTTATTGATTTGCTGGTTTATTGTGATGTAGTAAGCACTTATAAACCCGCTGCTTGATGGAAAAGCTAGGACTCCAACAACGTTTTCCATCTCAATGTGGACCTTCTCCTGCCTCACCCACCACTTTTCTTTCTACCTGAGATAAAAACCTTCTGAAGTCTCGTAATTCCTTTGCTTTCCTTTTAATAGTGTTACATCTAATTTGACATGTAGCCCTCAAAAATATATATACATATATTTGTTTATTTTGGTGGCTTTAATTTTTTTTCCAGAGGATAGCATGCTATATATCATATTCTAGGACTTTTTTACTTAATACTGCACTACGAAGATTTATTCAGATTAATTTACGCCTCTGGAGCTCATTTGTTTTGATGACTGTAATATTCCATTGTGTGACTATATTACTGTTAATTCCTTGTTGAAACTATTTCCGGACTTTTCCTGTATGAACAGTGCTACTGTGAACCTTCTTGTACCTGTCTACCCAGTGCCCGTCTATCACAATTGCTCCTGGATGTAACCCCGGGGGTGGAAATGCTTGTTGTAGGGAATGTGAAACTTTAACTGTAAAATGTAGCGTCAAACTGGTTTTCCATCATGGCGGCATCCGTCGTGTATCTTCTGTAATATGAATTCCCGCCACCTGAGATCCTGTGGATCGGGTATCCTTACCAGCATTGGGTCTTGTCAGATGCACTGCTTTTATATTCAGGAAAAAGAAGGCTATTTCTAGCTAAAGCAAACAAGAGCAAAAACCAAAACGTACTTGCCCCCTTTTCCCCAAATTCTGGGAAAGATTTGGGGCACCAGAGGTAGTGTATAAAACATAAAGCTAGTCTTCCACCGAGAGCCTTTCAAAGCCTTCCAGTCTAGGAGCCTCGCCTGGCAATGAAGTGGAAACAGTGTGTGTGGCTGGGGGGGGGGGGCATGGAAGATGCCGGATTTTGTGTCATGGGGACTTGGGGACTCTGTCCTGCAGATGGTGAATTTGTGCTGCAGGTCTAAACTAGGAACCTATCCTCCATATTCATTCTCTCTCTCTTTCTTTTTCTCTTTCTCTTTCCCTCTTTCTCCCTCTCTCCCTCTCTCCTGAAATACAAACACTGGACCAGACACATCCTTTTTATTCTCTGCAATATGTTCCCAAGACACTCTCTTTGCCAGTGTCAGAGCACGGACCTGCTTATCCAGGGCTTTCTTTTTTCTTGACTACAGAGTGAGAACCTACCAGTTACACTCAGTGGGGTAAGGGGCTCCCTGCAGGAACAGCTCAAGGCATAAGAAATCAGACCCAGAAGATGGGAAAAGCCTATTCAATAATGGCACTCTGCTCGTCTTTCCTTTCAAAACTGAGCCCCAGTTTCCATCACTTTCCAGGAGCCTGGGACGTGGTGCCGAGCGCCAGATGGACATGGGGCTGTGTGACTCTGCCCACTGATTCTGAGAAAGGTAGGCAGCCCATTTAAAAATACTGCCCAGAAAAACAACCAGAATAAGCTTGAGGGACAAATGCTTCTCAGCCTGTGATTGTGACTCAGGCTAGAGGGCGGCCCCAGGGCACTGTTCCAGGGTCATTTCACCAAGTCAACCAACCTGCTGTGGGACAGTGTTTGCCAACTAGGGTCACAGGGTCTTCTCAGGGTGCTGGAGAAAGTAGGAGAAGCAGGGAGGCAGTGAACATCCCACATTATTTTAGATAGAAATCGAGAGACTTTAAAATAGTCTGATATATTTGGCTTCAAAACCAATTTTCTTATTAAAAAAGAAGTCCTTTATTTTATTTTATTTTATTTTATTTTATTTATTGTTGTTCAATTATAGTTGTCCCCAGTTCCTCCCCATTACTCTCCCCTGCCCTACCCACCCCCCACCCTCCACTTTCGATCCCCCCACCCCGTTGTCCTTGTCCGTGGGTCCTTTACACATGTTCCTTGATTTGACCCTTCCCCTTCTTTCCCCCGTTATCCTTCTCCCCCCTCCCCTCTGGTCACTGTCAGTTTGCTCTTTATTTCCATGTCTCTGGTTCCGTTTTGCTCACTTGTTTGTTTTGTTGATTAGGTTCCATTTATAGGTGAGATCATATGGTATTTGTCTTTCACCGCCTGGCTTAATGCTCTCCAGTAAGAAATCCTTTATTGTAAAGAAAGTAGAAACCACTGATCGTGTTTGGACCATAAGGTCTCAGGGTAACAGGAGTGTAGATCTGAAATACCCTTTGGAACAGGACACCCGTGTGGAATGAGGTTAGATGTGGATTCTACAGTGCAGATGGCAGGTCTACATCTTTTCAAAACCAATCAAGTAGGAAATAAAGCTTGAATCTTTCAATAAAAAATAAGGAGCCAAACCCAAGACTCTTACTCCAGTATGAGGAGGGCTAATGAAGAGAAGGAAACAGTGCCGGTTTTGTTCATTCTCGTATTCGTGTGCCCAGCACCGTGCCTAGTTCATATTGGCTGTTAAAAAATATTTTATAAAGGAAGAAAGAAAAATAAAGATGGAGGGCTCTTTTCCTCCCTTGCTGCTTGAAGATCGGCAGCCATCATGAACGACATAGTGACCATCCGGACCAGGAAGTTCATGACCAACAGACTACTTCAGCGGAAACAAATGGTCATCGATGTCCTTCACCCTGGCAAGGCAACAGTACCCAAGACAGAAATTCTAGCCAAGGAAAAACTAGCCAAAATGTATAAGACCACACCAGATGTCATCTTTGTGTTTGGATTCAGAACCCATTTTGGTGATGGCAGGACAACTGGCTTTGGCATGATTTATGATTCCTTGCATTATGCAAAGAAAAACGAGCCCAAACACAGACTCGCAAGACATGGCCTGTACGAGAAGAAGAGGACCTCAAGGAAACAGAGAAAGGAACGCAAGGACAGAATGAAGAAAGTCAGGGGGACTGCAAAGGCCAATGTTGGTGCAGGCAAAAAGTGAGCTGGAGATTGGTCAACAGAAGGAGTAAAGACTCTTCAGTGACTGTATCTGCAGTGATTATGCAGATTTCTCATGAGAAGATCAATAAACTAAGAATTAAAAAAAAAAAAGAAAACTAAAGATGGAGGGAGGCATGTCATGTGCGCAAGGCCAAGAGAGCCTTTATAAAACAGTTCTAAATCTTTTCCCCCAAATAAGCACACACACGCACACACACACAACTCTAAACATTTTCAAGAGAGAGCACAATGAAGAAAAACCCAGAAGAATAGGTAGTAAACATTTACTTCATCTACAGAAAAATCCCAACAACATACCAGTGACACATGTCATTTTAAAAGGCACCAGTTCCTTTGACCCGTCCAGGAAAAATTGGCTGTGAAATGAGCCTCTCAGGAATTGAATGAGCTTTGCTGCTACCTCGAGTTGTAAGAAGATAAATTACACCTTCAAGAACATATGCCAAACAGGACTTGGGCTTAGCAGTCATTGATTATGAGCCATTCTTCCTGAAGAAGGAGAGGTATTGATGTACCAATCCCCCTCCTCTTTGCTTTCAACAGCGGCTGGGCCTGAGCAGGTAGGCATGCAGGCATTCTTTGTAAGGATCAAAAAGGGGCCATAAATCAGCACACATTTTAAACAAAGGGCATAAAACGTGGCTCCATTTGGTACCGTTCTTTGACTAAAAAACAAAAAAGAAAACTGTGTGTGTTTTCGAGGAACCGCACTTCACTGACTCCAACTCTGAAGGCGGTTGTAGGATGCTGGTTCATTGTAAGGGTCAGGTATTGAGCTTCTATGTTGAGTATAAGCAGCTAAATCTAAAGACTGGTTTCAATCCACAGAAGGAAAGGTTGAGGGAAGCTCAGCCTAGAGACAGCAGAAAATCGCACCCCTGTCCAGAGAGATTCCTGCACAAGTTGATGAAGTGCGGGCTACTCAGGCAGAGTGGCCCTGGCATTCTCAGGCTGGCCCGCACCGGGAAGGAAATACACATAACACTTAGGAAATACCTTTAATAAACCGATCGGGCATTCATCTGAAGGGAGTAAACTACGTTTATTGTACTTTCCAGCGTGTTGCATTGGACCCTACCAGTCAGAGAAGACCCACAAACAATCTTTCAGGAAAAAAGTACTATTAGATGATAATTTTTTGGAGGTTTTAAAATAAACTAAACTCTTGGAGAAGACATGACCAAAATCCAGTGAGAGGGGGGCCTGTGATCTGTGAATTTTAAGGCATTTGTGCTGAGGTTGAAGACCTAGGAAAAGAAAGGTGTCAGCCTGGATTTGGGCCTCGGTGTTCACACTCGACCAGTTCATGCCTGGTGAGTTACACCCCCAAATCTTACCTCCATCATGGTTGTAACTGTCAAACCTTTGCCCTCCCATGAACACTTGCATCTTTTGGATGCAGCAGTAAGTTTATATAAGATATGAAGGCAATAAATCCTGAAGGGACTCCTTCCAAGTCCTGTGACTCCATGGTCTCAGCAGTTCAGCCAAAGTTTTTGTTACTGTTACTTTTCCTGCTTCAACAAACCAGGAGCGCGTGGGCACAACCCGCATCCACCCAAACATAAAGCAGACAGAGCCCCTCATTCACCCCACACCCAGTGCCTAGTCTGTGCCAGGCACTCTGCTAGGTCCTGGGGCAACAGCGATGAACAGAGACAAGACCAGCTCCCGTGCAGCCCCTGTCTAGTATAGTCAACCATTTACTGGTGAAGATGAGACAGAGGCAGAGCATCGCATAAGGAGCCAGAGATGGTGTTTCTCAAGACTTTCATTCGGCACAGAGTCACCCAGAAGATTAGTTCTCTTTCTGAATCTTGTTCTTCTTAACTACTCAATCCACTAGCCCTAGTGTAGGCACAGTGAGGCCCCAGCATAACAAGGGCTAAGAGGAAGGGGACATTATTCGTCTGACGCCACATCTTCATCCGAAGCTATATAAGTAGTGATGGATTTATTCTAATATGATGCAGATACCAACTCTAGTGACAACATTTTTCCCGTACTCCTCATTTTCAGAGTATCTTTATGAAGAGATTTTCTATGGAAGAGGGATTTTTTTTCTGTATAAGTTACAAGTAAGTGAGATATTTCTCAGGGAGAGTTTCAGGTTAGAACTGGGCTAAAGCTACGCCTTTAGAACACAGGACTTATTGATGGGCAGGTCTTGAAAAACCTGGATCAGAGCATCAGCCGCCAGGGAAGTAGATGATTAAACAGCAACAGGTTGTGTTTCAGAGAAAAGTTGCCAGCTAGCCTTAGTGGCTAACCATGCAAGTGGAAGTGAGGGGTCTGATAAACTAAACTTAGGAAGTGCGTTTTGGGCTTTGACCAGTAGAAGTTCATTCATGACATAGGAAAGAACAGTTCCAACCAAGAGGTGAAGGAAGAGCCTCGATGCCGTGGGTGGAGGAAATCATGGGCCACGAGGTAGCAAGGACAGCGACGGTAGGCCCCATGAAGGACAATTGCACTCACCTCCTAACTGGCTTTCTTGCCTCTCCTCCATCCGGAACACCACCTGCTCCTAGGATCCACACTCCCAGGCTCAAAATTCTTCCCTTGCGCCATGATCACCTACACAGTACCTGCCAGACTTCTCAGGAGGGACACCCCATCCTAGCCCAAATCTGCGTTCTGGTTATTTGCATCACGGCCAGTCTTTGTCCTTGGATTATTACAAGAAGTCCCTTAAAGGAATGTACCATTTTTTATTTGGCATTTTATGTCACCCCACCCCTCCCCATTATGATCCAGCACTCAACCCATGTGGTTGGATGAACGGAGAAATGAATGAGAGATGCAATGGATACACAGATGAATGAGTGATGCCTGTCACAATGGACAGCTCAGTCCCAGTGTGGAAGCTGAAGAGACGCTGTGGTTTTCCCTTGTGAAATGTCAGGTGGAAAGAAGGTGTACAAGCCTACGATCCCGTTGTTGCTTAGTCATCGTCGAAGTATTTTATTCTGGTAGTTTGAGTTACCTTGCTATCTCCTCCTGATAACACAAACTCAACCAACCCGAAGGTCTCAGACTGGAACAGGATTCTCTCCGTGACATGACAAGTGAGTCTGGGCGGGCTACCGTTTAGCATGACATGAAGACACGGCACAGGCTCAGTGCTGGCAGGCCTCTGAGTCGTGTGTGAGTGTGTGTGTGTGTGTGTGTGTGTGTGTGTGTGTGTGTGACCCACGGAGTCCCCAGGATGTTAATGGACTTTGCTTTGTGATCCGTCTGTTGGCACCTTTGTCTTAGCCCCTCAGGCAGACCCGCAGATTTGCTCTACTAATTCACGATGACGTGGTTTTCTAATTAGGTGTCGAGGCGCAGCAGGCGTGCCAGTCTTGAACATTTCTTTTGTTTCCTTAATGTGCCAGCAAGCTGTCTAACCGAACTGCCCGATCTTCCAGATATGCTTCCACGGTGTAAAATGAGCTAACACACGCGAGGCGCCCAGCTCCGTGGGGCGCCGGTGGCGGGGAGCTTTGGGAAATATTCTTTACATTCTCTGGGTCATCTTTGCCTTCTGACCACCTGGTGCTCTGGTCAACCTCAGAGATGACATAGTGCCTTTGTCAGGCTTACAGTTTTCTTCCTCCCAGAAGAGAGTCCAGTAATTCTATAAACACGTTCTATATGGATTCTGCAGGTAATAATGGCCAAAGTGTATCGAGCGCTCTCTATGTGCCAGGTGTTTCAACATTTCACTTCCTTTGCCCCTCACAGGAGCCCTCTGAGGAAGAAATGCTTATTCTGTCTGCGTTTCAGAGGAAGAAACCCTAACTGAGAAGTCAAGTGGCTGAGGTTAACAGAGGGGGTACGCAGAGGAGGCGGGACAAGAACGCACATTGTCCTCTTGCCAAAAGTCATCCCCCTCAACATGGCACCACACTGCCCTCCACAAGCATGTGCTTCCCGTGGCCAGCACTGTGTCCAAATGATGCGGGACACAAGTGCAGAGGAGCCGCAGTCCCGCCCTGGAGACATTCTTTCTGGCCTAAAACAAGCATGTCTGCCCCCAGGGTTCCGAGCGAGAGCTCTCTGGGCCTGAGGGACCCAGTCTCTCGGCCTGGCCCTTCCCCTGGGCTGCCCCTGTGAGTGCCAGCTGGTGCTGGGGTTGGAGTCGGGGCGGGGGGGGGGCTTCCTGCAGCAAGAGCACAGCCCGACCTCTCCCTGCATGCCCTGCCTCTCCCACTCCACCCCCAGTTTCAGCCCAGACCGGAGAGAACAGCAGGTGCCCCTGCCACCTCCGTGTTCTGGGAGCCAGTTGTCTAATTCTGTAGCCCTGGCCTGCTTCCCTCCTTCCCTCTGAGCCCCAGGCACGTGGGCAGAGTACAAGCTAATTGGCATGGCCACTCCAAACACAAAAGAACACTGCCTGGTCTCCAGCAGGTGGGCCACGTTCCCAGTTTGCACTCTGATGGTGTCTGGGGGCCTGATGAAGGTGTAACAGGGAAATCAGGTCCTGACAGCTTGGCAGAGGTGATCCCTGAGGAAGGGACACAGCTGAGGCCCAGCTGCTCAAGCTGCTGGGTCGGCAAGGAGGAGACTCACCTGCATAGAGGGAACAGTCCCTGCAGGGTCAGGGCAGAACTTGTCCTGTCCTCTGCACACCTGCCAGGCCCAAGGAGCCCGGGTCCCCAGGTTTCTGGGAGATGACACTGCTGAAGAGGCCATTACTTCAGGAAGACAGAAATGCTTACCGCCCGGCGACTGTGGGGGGCACTGTGCTGCCACTGACGACAGGATCCCTTGACCTGGACAGAGAGGAAGACACCTGTATATGGAGACACTGTGTGCTCTGCAGCCAGATATGCCTACGTTCACATCTCAGCTCGGCGTCTGGCTGTCGCTGACGGTTACTGTGCCTTGAGCTGAGGTCCTTGTGTCATTTGATGCTCACAACAACCCTGTAAGGGAAATTATCTTTAATCATTATTTTCTAGTGGAGACATACCCAGAGAACACCGCTGCTGGGCTCTGAGCTTGATTCTGTCTGACCAAAGTCCGTGCCCTTGGCCGTGGGGCCTCCCGTGAAAGGGCGCTTTGTCGGGGGACGTGATGCATGAGGCAGTGCCTGTTCTCACAGACACAGAGAGTGAGCATCTTGGTTGCAGCATGTCTGACACAGGGCTAAACGTGCGGGGTTTGTGAAGGTGAGAGATAATGTAAAAGGCCCATGGGAGAGGTCTTTGAGGGTTTGGGCGCAAGGGGGACCCTGATCCCTCTGCTCATGGCTGCTATTTCTCTCAAATCTCTCCCAAAACCATTACCTTAAATCCAAATGAAACAATTGTTGAGTCTCAAGGATGAGCTTTGTTTTCATGTTTGTATTTTCTAAATTAAAATCATATGTGTTATGTTTTTCTTGTTACGGTTGTAATATGTGGTGATGTACTAATTATGGAAAATACAGAAGCTGTAAAATAGAAATTAAGGAAGATCTTGACTTCCCATTGTTCAGAGATGACTATGGTTAAAACATTTTTTAAAAACGTCCAGTGTTTCACTAATATTTTTTGCTTTCTTTTTAACAGAGTTGATGACAGATTGCACGCTACTGTACTATACCCCACTTTTTTTAAAACCTTATTTAAGGATATGTTTTATTCATGAGAGAGAGGGAGGGGGCGGGGGACCACCAATATGAGAGAGAAACATCAATTGATTGCCTCCTGTATACGCCCCTACCGGGGACCAAACCCACAGCCTAGGTATGTGCCCTGACCAGGCATGGAATCCGCAACCTTCTGGTGTACAGGATGATGCTCCAACCAACTGGACCACCTGGCCGGGGCACTATGCCCCACTTTTAAAATGCGATGCATTGTGAACATCTCACCATGGCATCAAATAGTTCCCAAGTCCTGTAAGAATTGATGGTTGCTTTCCAATTTTCTTTGCCAAGTGGCTTATTATTTTTGTAATGGAAACAATCATGCTCACAAGAACTCCATTGTGTTCAAATACATCTGTGAGAGGGGCGCCCTGTCCAACAGGTGTGGTGTCCTGTGTTTTATGTCTCACTCAGGTCCAATGAAGGCTGGTTGCCTTAGGTTGTGACACTGTTGAAATCTGTCACAATGTGGGTATTTACATCCCAGAAATTGGAAATCAGCAAATGCTATGCTCGGGGTTGCTTATTTGTTACTTGTATAAGGTTTGTTTGTTTATTTACCAGCACACTACTTGCTAGGGGCAATCCAAAGACAGGCTTTGTCCCTTCTCAGGGGGACAGCCCTGCAGAAAATGCTCCCGAGGGTTCGTGTAGCTTTCGTAAACCTTGTAAACGTGCTGTGTGAGAAACCTGGTTGAATCGCTCCTGCTTTGCCTGGAGGAGAAAAGGGAAGCTTTTGCACTGGGGACCTACCAGGGCACACCAGAGGAGTTTTCGTTTCTGTTCCTAAAACAGGAATAACTGGATTAAAGGATGAGCCTGTAAGGAAAGGGGACACTTGTCACCTGGAGTCTCCACCTGGAGCAAAGGAAGTTCTGGGTTGCAGAGACATCTTGTCCCAGACAAGGCTGTGGCTAAGAGTTGGATGGATGCGCAGAAGGCTCTCCCCACCTGCACAAGGAGTCAGGTGGCGAGGGTCAGAGGCAGAGGGCCTGTGTGCTGGAAGGGTTTGCAGATCACCGAGTGACCTTCATCAAACAGGTAAGGAAGCAGGGCCCAGAGCAGAAAAAGGGCTTTCCCAGATCCAGAATTAAGGGAGTTGAACCCCCAGTTCAAGGTTCTGTCCTGTGTGGCCCACTGCCCAATTGGTTGTGGGTAATATACCTGGAGTCGCATACACATGGGTGGAGTTTAAGTGACTTCAAGCAGAAACAACGGCATAAAGACTCTGTCTGTCTGTCTTTGGGCTTCTAGAACAATACCACAGACTGGGATGCTTATAAACAACAGAAATGTATTTCTCACAGTTCTGGATGCTGGGAAGTCCAAGATCAAGCTGCCAGCAGATTTGGTGTTTGGTGAGAGACCATCCAGATTCATAAATGTCTGTCTTTTCGTTGTGTCCTCACCGGGTGGAAGGGGTGAGGGATTTCTCTAGGATCTCTTTTATATGGGCACTAATCCCCTTCATGAGGGCTGCACCCTCCTGACCTAATCACCTCCCAAAGGCCCCGCCTCCTGATACCATCACCCTGGGGTTGAGGAGTTCAGCACATGAACTTGAGGTGGGGGGTGCCACATACACATGCTCTGTGGGACTATGGAAGGGGGCGGGGGAGGAACTGTGAAAGGCATACCATGGAAAGAAGGAAGAGACCAGAGAAAAGAAAAGAAGGAAAATTTGATTTTTCGATATTCATGAGAAATCAATTTATGCCTGGATATGGAAACTGGGTGCAGCTTTCCCCAGTAATAGTTTATTTATATTCACACCCAAATTGAGAAGACCTGCAGCCCCATCCGGCCTCACTGCAGGAACTTGGCCCCTGCAATTATTCGTAAGCACCCTGACACCCAGGTGATGGGGCCGGGCTGTGTTCTTCCTCTCCTACTCGTCCGCTCTCTCGGCACACCACAGCCCTGCCGTCTGGGTTCTCTGGGGGAAGTCAGGACAGAGTTTGGGCTTCCAGATGTTTATTAAAGAGCAACACCTGTGCAAGGAAGGGAGGGACGAGGAGAGGACACAGGAAGAACTTCAGTACAGTCCCAGTGAGGGCTCTGCCCACCAGGTGGAAATCTCTGCAGAGAGTATTGCTCTCCAAGAGTCTGTGTCACACAGGCCCCTGGGGAGAGCTACCCAGGAAAGGAGTGGCTGAGCAAGAAGGATCTCTGCAGGGAGGGGGACCCTGCAGGGGCTGAGCCCTGGGGGCTGAGGCTAAAGCATCCCACAGCCCAGCTGCCTGGGTAGTGAGGAAGGCAGAGCACTCCCCTGTCCTGCTGTGTCCGGATCAGAAAGCAGTGTCTCTGATTCCCCCTCCGCATTGCTGCTCTTAGGAGAGAATTTCTGAAGGCCTGGGGACATCAACAGGGAAGCAGGATCCAGTGGAGAACAGGTCATAACCAATGCGAGACATGAACACCCCCAGAGCTCAGAGGACAAGGCTACTTCATGCTGGTTCCCCATGTGGTTGCCCCAAACCCGTGCATGTAGTGTGGAAGGCGAAACGTAACAGCATAAAAATGCCGTTTTCCTCAACAGTCACGTGCATAATTCACAGAATTCCAATTAGAACCTCAGTGGAGATTTTACTTAATTGAATATATAATCTTAAAATTCATGTAGAAGATCGAATGTCCAAAAACAGCCATCAAATAATGAGAAAATGATTGCAAAGCAGGGCTTTCCTACCAGAAAATAAGTGATTCCCAAATGCCACGGTAACACAAACAAAAAATGTGACAGGAATTTTTAAAAAATCAGTAAAATCCCTGGAACAACATGAAGAGCCCAGAAATAGGTCTTCATATATATAGTGACGTAATATGCTGTAGTAAACGGGGCTAGCTCCATGTACCCATTGGGAAGAAGGTCAATCCCATCCCACATCCTATTCAAAAATAAAGTTCTGATTGTCTAAAGCCCTAAAAACATAAAAAGCAAGTTAGAAAAGAAATTTAGGCATGTATAGTATTACCTGCATGTTGAAGAGGGTATTTTTATTAAGAGAGAAAAACCAGAAGTGCTACACAGTATTTTTGAGTAAACAAGTCGAAATAATGGGCTCCATAATATTTCTAAAGGGCTACTTTGTCACCTTAAGGTCAGACAGTTTAAAAATAGGATTTAAAATTGAATGGGGCAAAAAGCAGCAAGTGATGAAACAATAGAATATCTTTGCAGGGTTTTTTGTTTTTTGCCCCCAGAGAGTTCATTTCTGAACAGTTTACTGATGGACTTTTTTATTTTTTATTTTTTTACTTGGGGCAGGCTTATCCAAGTCTGTCCAAACAGGTGCCACTGAAGAAAACCTTCCTGGATTTCAGCAAAATGAAGTGACGTTACATTCTTCTCCCTTCTGCTAATGCATCACATTTTCCATAAAATTGAAAAAAAAAAAGTTCTGAGCAGAATTTCATCAACAAGGACATTTAAGAAATGCAGAACCCACCCTTTCAATTTTTTGCCGTAAATTGAGTAAAATGCAGGAAACCATCTTTTCTGATTCATTGTCTCCCTGCAGGGCCACGTCTTGCCCTGGGAGGAGAGTCATCTCCCTTCTTAACAGTTATAACATTTTCTCTGCAGAATCCCAGTTACTGATGAGAACTAGCCTGTGCAAGACCACCCTTCAATGCAAAATCAGTGATTCCATCAGAATCTAGAATATTCTTACAAAAAACATTAGAAAGTCATGTCACGCAGACTCAGTATCGGACCTTCGGCGTCATTGTATCATGAAAGATACGATTCTTTAAAAACTAAGAACTCTGAACAAATAGAAAATACTTTTTGAACTGGCACGGAGCCGTGGTTTGGGCCAAGACCGAGGAGGAAAAGGTCAGACAGGGTGGAGGAATTTGGAATGCGATTTTGTTTTCATGACATAAATTTATTTTATTTATTTTTTGCAGAAGACAGGAAACTGTTTTGTCTGGGTTGGAATAACTGCCTCACCAGGTACCAAGGCAAGGCATGAAAAAGCAACATTCTTTCTCCCCGCAAGAGAGCTGAAAAGCTCTCTTTGGCATCGACTGAAAAGCCCCAAACCCTTTCCAACAGCGGTGTTTGCACAGAACAAATCATTTGATTGTTTTTCATTTATTTCCCTTCCTGACCCAAATACTACATAGACATGACACTGAGAGTATCGACCTAAAAAGAAGAAAAATTCAAGGGATTTGCTCCATTTAAAAAAATGTGTCATTGCTCTGAAGCATTAAGGGCAGGCAAGGCTGGGGAAAACCAGTGACAACGTTGTTCGGGTTTGACTTCTAGTTTTATTCTGTTTCACTTTTACTTTGTAACAGTGACAGGTGACATGAGGGTGCGTGTCTGCTTTACAAATTGTTTTAATGTGCAAATCTGACCCTCCCAGCAGTCTAATGATGACATGCTGTGATTATCCCCATCCTATGACTAAGAAAAACGAGGCTCTGGGAGACTGTGGTTACCCAGGTTTTCCCATGAACAAGAAGCAGAGCTTGAAATTGAGCGTAGGTAGTCTGACTTCAAGTTCTTTCTCCCCACTGTTGCCTTTCTAAAGAAGACTGGAAACCATGGAGGCCTCAAGCTGAAAGGGACCATGGCGATCTGCTGGGTGGGCATTCGCCTCCTCTGCACAATGTGAATGCGTTTCAACAAAACACAATGTGCAAAGTGCCAGATTAAAGGACATTAAATGGACTTCTTGACCATAGAATGTCCCAGAGGATCTGGATGCTTTTTCTGATCTTATTTGGTGAAGGATTTGTTTTAGGGGTGCATCTACTTCAGAACCACACCCTTGGCCCCTGGCTATTGGGAAGCCTTTTGGGGTTTTATGTGAGTCCCAGAGGCAGAAAAACTAGGGTGACACCATGGTTTCGGATGAGAATGTGAAGGGTGGGGGAGCTTCTCCCAGCTCTCGAGCCCCCTCCTTGTTAACAGAGCGTATCATCCCAGAGCCCCTCCATCAACCCTGAATGAGCAGGTGTCTGCAGGCTACCTCGAGGCCTTCCTGGCTTCTTTACCAGCTCACACCCACTCTCATCTCTGTCCCCAGGACCCCAGGTGCCATGGGGAGGTGTTTTAAAGGACAGGCTCTGGAATGCCTAGGTTTAGACACTGCCTGTGGTGTTCACTATCTGTCCTACCCGGTGTCTGTGTCGGTTTCCCTGGCTGCAAAATGGGGCAAAGTGTCACACCTATGGCATAGGATCTTGGAAAGATTAACTCAGTTCATACGTGTAAAGCACTTGGCTTACTGTCTGATCCCTACAGAGTGTTAAAAAAACCCTCACGCTATGGGTATCATCTAAATTTGGACACACCATGAATATTGACAGGAGATGGGTGTAGGCTGTCTCCCGTTAATGCCCTCACGTGTACCAAGCAGTTTCAGCCCCTGCAGAATGGCCATTGTTGATGGCGCTGTGAGGCCATGATGTCCACGTGCTCATGGGTTGTAAGAGGCTTGGTAAAGTAGCTCTGCACAGTCCTTTCAGAACCAAGTCCTAGGAAAGGTGTTTTCTCTCTCCTCATGACCTTGACCATGGTTCTTGGCTCCTTTTAGCTCAGAGTCAAATTTTGCCTGTAACTATTTGTATTCTCCCCACCCTACTTCATTTCAGCCTTTCCCCTCTTTCTATTTGTGCTCTGCATATTCTCAGATTTCTGTTTGTTTCTTTGTGTGGTTTTATTTTTGAATTTTTTAAAATTATATTTTATTGCTTATGCTATTACAGTTGTCCTGACTTTTCCCCTTTGCCCCTCTCCACCCAGCACCCCCCCGCTCCCTCAGGCAATCCCCCCACCATTGTTCATGTCCATGGGTCAGGTGTATAGGTTCTTTGGCTACTCCGTTTCCTGTACTGCGTACTTTACATCCCCATGGCTATTCTGTAGCTACCTATTTGTACTTCTTAATCCCCTCACCTCTTCACCCATTCCCCCCATTCCTTCTCCATCTGGCAAGCTTCCAGTAAATGACTTCTTTTCTCTTGCTGCTTTTAAGACCCTGTCTTTACCTTTAACCTTTGGCCTTTTAATAATAAATAATGTGTCTTGGGGTGGGTCTCTTTGCATCCATCATAATTGGGACTCTCTGTGCTTCCTGGACTTGCACATCTATTTCCTTCACCAAATTAGGGAAGTTTTCTTTCACTATTTTTTCAAATAGATTTCCAATTTCTTGCTCTTTCTCTTCTCCTTCTGGCACCCTTTGAGGTGATTGTCGGGCTTCTTAAAGTTGTCCTGGAAGCTGTTTATACTATCTTCATTTTTTTTATTCTTTTTTCTTCTTCTTGTTCTGCATGGTTGTTTTTTGCTTCCTTATGTTCCAAATCATTGATTTGATTCTCGGCTTCATTCTACTGTTGTTTCCCTGTAAATTGTTCTTTATTTCAATTAGTGTATCCTTTGTTTCTGATTGGGTCTTTTTTTATGCTGCTGCGGTCCTCACTAAGTTCCTTGAGCATCCTTATAGTGTTTTGAACTCTGCATCTGATAGATTGCTTATCTCCATTTCATTTAGCTCTTTTTGTGGAGTTTTGATCTCTTCTTTCATTTGGACCGTGCTTCTTTGTCTCCTCGTTTGGGCAGCCTCCCTATGTTTTTTTCTATGTATTAGGTAGAGCTGCTTTGACTCCCTGTCTTGGTAGTGTGGCCTAATGCAGTAGGTGTCCTGTAGGGTCCAGTGGCACATCTTCCCCTATCACCCAAGCTGGGCACTTGAGGTGTGCCCTTCATGTGTACTGAGTACACCCTCCTCTGGTAGTTGAGACTTGGTTGCTGCTGGCAGATCAATGGGAGGGATTTACCCAGGCCAGTTAGTTGCAAGGACTGGCTGTGACCACTGACCACCAACCTCTACTCTCCATGGAGGGTCAGCTGTGCAGGGACAGCGTGGTGATACTCCAACATGGTCTGTAGCCGTCCACTGGTTGCACTGGCCCTGGGTTTTCCCACGTGGTGTAGGCCAAAGTCAGCCCCCACCTGCCCCCTGACTGAGCTATAAAGCAATCTGAGATGGCTGCACTTGTGCAGGGCTTGGAGATTCCCAGGTGAAGCCAAGCTATGACTCTGATCTTACTGCTGCTAGGGCATTGAAGCCAGCTGTCACTTGTTTGATAGAATTTAGGAGCCGAGATCAGCCATTTTATGGAAAAGCAGCTTGGGTGGGCCTATAAATTGGGTGGGGTGGAGCCTCTGTGGATCTCTAAGGTGGGTTACACAGCAGTAGCCAGTTTACTGGAGCCTCAGATATGGCACCAGCCTACCAGCTCTGGGTGGAGGGCTCAGCAAAGAGACAATGGCCCCTGCTCACCCTGATACCAGACACTTCCGTCTCTCCCTGGATGCCACTGGTGCCCGTCAAGCTGCCACTCCAGTGCCGGAGCTCAGAGGGAGCGAGTCTCAGTAGGTGAGTCTGTGTGTGGGTTCCCCAAGAGGGACTGCTTAGGGCTCCAGCAGCTTCCTCCACTGACTCAGTCCTCACTGGTTTTCACAGCCAGAAGTTGTGGGGACTTATGTTCCTGGGCTGGGAGGCCTGGTGTGGGTCTGGGACTCCTCATTCCCAAGATATTCCTCCTGAATTTTTATCCACATTGATGTGGGGCCAGAATGTTCCACGTCCACGTCCCTCCTACCAGTCTGGATGGATGTGGTTTCTTCAATTCTGTAGTTGTCAGACTTCATTCAACTTGATTTCTGATGTCCCTGAGTGATGGTTGTTCTGTATTTTAGTTGTAATTTTGATGTGATTGTGCGAAGAGGCGAGCCATGCCTGCCTATGTCGCCATCTCGACCAGCAGCCCTCTTTTGTGGGTTTGAAATTTTGTTTTTAATGACTTTATTTTGTAATTGATATTTTTGTAAGTCTTTGGAGAATTAGGGAACACACACACACACAGAAGGATAAACTGAGTATCGAACCAAAATCACTGTGTTGGGTAAACATTTGTTGCTATTTACGTGGTATATCTTAAGTAATTCTCTTTAAGCAGTTTAAAACTATTTTTTTTCTATACAGCATACCAATTTATAAATCCTCAAACATTAAGGAGTCACAGAAGTGTCTTAGCGTAATTTACTAATACCTGCCATTTCTTACGTACTTACTATGTGCCAGATGGACATTTTCTCTGATTCTCACAGCATGTCAGCGAGTTGGGTAAGACTGTCTCCATTCTAAACAAGGGAAAGCTGAAGCCCAGAGAAGGTCAATGACCCCCTCTGATTCATCCAGCTGGTGCGTGATGGGTTTGAGATTTGAGTGCTGGAATGTCTAATTTTTCAGTCCTTGATCTTTCAGGTACACTGTGCCACATTCCATACAATTAAGAACCTCTCTGATTGGTAATGACTGCTGTACACGTTTCTCCTGCTGAGGCTATTTTCCCCTCATTAGACGGTGTACTGTTTTCAAAGTATGTCTACAAACTCTTGAATTCTCCTTCCTATAAGAGGCAGAGTTTACTTAGCTCCCCTTCACTTGAGTGTGGCCTGAACTTAGTGACTCACTTCCACCAGATAGAATATGCTGGAAGCAGCAGTGTGTGACAGCTGAGATCAGACCACAGACGGCATTAGAGCTTCTTTAGGGTTCTCTCTCTTGGGTCACTTGCTCTAGGGGAAGGCAGCCACCTTGTTATAAAGGCCCTCCAGCAGCCCTCTAAAAAGGCAGTGCAGGTGAAGAGCTGAGGCCTGGTACCAGTAACTGATGAGGAATCATCAACAGCCACGTGAGTGAGCCACCTGAAGCCTATGGAGTGTCTGCACCAAATTCAGCATCAATATGGTGACTTCCCAGGGGTGGGAGACCACCAGCTTGTCTAAGGAGGGGCTGAACCAGCCCAGGCCAGAAACTGAGCAGGTCAAAACTCCCATGCTGTTCCCATGTGAGTAGCCACCACACTCCATCCTGGGCAATGTAGCGAGGTGGCGAGATCCTGCCTCTAAAATATATATATATATATATAAAGAAAAATAAACAACAAGCAAGCAAGTAGGATGACTTGGGAGGGGTAAGCGGTGCCAGGAGGGGGCAGGACAGGGTGAAGAGGCAGGGATGGTTGCTTGGGGTGGGGGGGAGCACGCTGGAGCAGAGGGGTACATGTTGAGAGGCTCTGTGGGACATTCTAGGCAGAGGGACAAGTCCTGTGGCAGCAATGCGTGTGGGCTATTCGAGGAACAGTAAAATGACACTTTGGGATTTCTATGCAAGGATTCACAGAACAAACGCCCCTTGGGTTGCAGTGTTTCAGGAAGAGTTTATCTCTGCAGGCTGATTCGTGTTCGTTTTGGTGAGAAAATAAAAACCACGTGAACTACAATGTCTCCCTTTTGGCCTCGGCTTCCAGAAAGCTCAGAGCCCAATTCCATACCTTCTGATGGTGGGTAATCAGTTCACATCTCAAGGGTCTGGGAGTAGCTGCCCACTCTGCTTCTTCATGGAGATAAATTCATTTGTCCTGGCCTTTCTTGGAGTAGGCTACGTCGTCACCCATAAGCTACCTCAAGTTCGCTTGGAAGAGGGTAGAAGAATTAGGTTTTGAATTGTCTTTCAACAGGCTTCCTGCTGCAAATGAGGAAGTAGTAAGAGAGTGGCAGATTCATTGCCTTGTTCATTTATCACATGAACTCGGTTGGTTGTGCCCCAGGTTCCAGGCCCTGGGTCGGGTCTTTTTGGAAAGAGGGAGAAGATGGTTTCTGCCCTTAGTGTGTTCCTTCACGTTCTAGGGGACGGTACAAACCAAAACAGCTAAGACTGACAAAGCGTCTGAGGAAAGCTGGCACAGAATGGGAACCCAAAGAGGGTGGGGGCTCATCCCTGGAAGACTTGGATGGAGGCGGGTCTGTGCACAGGGTGCCCCTCCAACCTTGTCGTAGGAGAAAGGCAACATCAGCCCTTTCACCTGCCCTCCTGTCCCATGGAAGGTGGGGACCAGCCACCCAGCTGGCGAGAGGTGTGGACATCTCCCAGCCTCAGAGCACTGGGGTTTGAGCTACAAGGCTTTCTGGACAGAGAAAAATAGATTGAAAGTGTCTTAGCTCCACAAGTCCTATTTTTAATTGATTTACACACAGCCTCTTCAATCACAGTGTTAATATTTAATTGTCCTGTCAGGTCAGATCCTTCCTGGTTGGACAGTTAAAAATGGCTTGAGACAGAGGGGAAGTGAGGTGGTTGGATGCTGTGCATTGCGGAGAGAACCCGGGGTGCTTGCTCAGAGGGCATCAGGACCAAGGGACCGAGGAGGAGCCCACCTGGCCTGGCGCCCTGGTGGGAGGAAAACCTGCTCCCTTCTCTGCCTCCGTCCCCACATTGCCCACGTCTGTAAGGACGGCAGCGCATCCCCCAGAGCCATGTGGGGAACCACGTGAGAGTCTGCACAGCGCCAAGGCCTGTGGAGCAAATGAGGGAGTTTCTTCAACAGGGAGAAGCCAGGAGGCTGGTCCCAGGGTGGATCCAGTAAATGACCCGTTTATGCCCCACGGTTTTTCCAAGTTCGTGAGGGGCTGACTGGTGTTCGACACCTGATTTACAGGCATGTTTCCATGAGAAACGGTGCTCGTCTTGGCTGCCCAGCGTCCCAGCAGCAAAGACAAATGGCTCGAGAACTATTTCAGGTTAACGCACTCTCCAAGGCAGTGAAGAAGTGTCTCCATGTGACTCATTCCAAGAGGCTATTAATAGGCAGGAGATGAGAGGGATGGGGGAACGGGATCTCATTCAGTTTCAGCCACTCGCTGTATTTCTCCGTCCTTTTTAAAAACAGACCCCAGCAGGTAAAGCTGACCTTGCCTGGCTTCTGGTGGCATGGAGGATGGGGGTGAGGGGACAAGGCTGCCCACCTCCCCTTCTCCCCCAGTGAAAGCACCTCGCCCTCCAGGCCTACTCGAGTCTGTTCTGTTGGCGCTGATTCCTGGGCGGAACCAAAGCCTAACAAGTCTGGAGAGTCACAGAAAATCAGGCTGAAGGGCTGCCTGGTTTTCAGCACGCTGTGAAGAAAAGTGGAGATCCATATTCAGAAAAGGCTTCAGCCTTGCCTTCCTGTGTCTGTGTGTCTTCTTGGTTTGAGACAGCGGTTCTCACCGGGAAGCAGCTGCCAAAGGCAGCCTCTGGAAATGTGTGGCTGTGTTTGGCTGTCTTCACGGTTGGGTTGGGTCAGGATGGTGCTGACAGCCTGAAACGCTCTGGACAGTGTTCCCACCAAGAACCGTTGTACATCCTACGTGACCACTGGGCACCCGCTGGGCATTCCTGAGTGGAGTTCAGAACGCTTTGAGTCTAAAGTGAAGCTCCATTGGGCTGAGAGCGTTTGTCACACGTTTTCAGGTCCGGCGATGTAACTGTTGTGGAAATCAAGGAAAGACTAGGTTTGGTTTTGTTCCAGACTTTACCGAGAGTCCCTCACCTTTTGGGAAAATCACATCTCTGATGGTGATGCCACTTGTGGTATCGGAGTCACCGCAGTCGCACACCCATACCAGCCTGCCTTTGCTACGGTCGGGTGCATGGGGCTTCTGTTCGGGCCGGCAAGCATCTGGCTGCGCCACGCTGGCTGCTAATGTGGCTGCACCAGACCTTTACATAATGATACACTTGTGATGTTGTCATGGTTTCTTTTATTTCTCCTTTATGTTTCCATTAGGGCCTCATACTCATTTTTAGAATGGCATGTAAGTGGGAAATTTTAATTTAATTTCAGGAGCATACAGGGGATATTATAGAAGATTTGGTGGGTGGAAGCAATGGGTCAGATCCAGGTCTTAAACCCTAAAACAGGGTCAATGTAACTGGTTTAGGTTTTATTTTAATTTTATTTAATTTTTAAACCCTCACCTGAGGATATATTTATGGATTTTTAGAGAGACAGAGAGGACGGTAGATAGGAGAGAGAGGGAAACACTGATGTGAGAGAGAGACATTGATCAGTTGCCTCTCGTCTGCACCCCAACCTCAGATAAAACCCGCAACCTGGGTATGTGCCCTGGCCAGGAATCAAACTCACAACCTTTTGGTGAACAAGATGACGCTACAGCCAACTGAGCCACCCGGTCAGGCAACGGGTTTAGGTTTTAGAACAGCACAGCCTCCCGAGAGAAGAGCCAGGCAGGTGGGTCCTCAGCGTTTGGACTCCCTGAGTCATGTTCTACTTTGAGGCTCAAGTGCTTCTGAAAACACAGCTGCCTGCAAGAATGAGACAGGTCATGGGGAAGAGGGAAAGGGACGTGGCTGGGACTGCTGTCACCGTGGAGCCTACGGAGCACTGGGGCTCAATGCCTCCTGACTGTTGCCCTGCAGGGTTGCAGGCATAGTGTTGCTGGATCTCCTGTTTTTTTCTGTAGGACCCGAAAAGCTGACATGCTGGCAACTGTATTCATTGGCGCAAGGCTAGGCTGCTCTAATGGAGAGAGCCAACAGCACAATGCACTGAGGAACCTGGGTGCTGATTTCTTTTGCAGGTCATGGTCAAGGTTAGGCCACAGCTTACACAGTGTTATTAAGGCCCAGACTGAGAAGGGGCCAACCTCAGTTCCACTTGTGCGTGTCCTCTGATTGGTGGGGTGATGTCTTTATCTGGCCAACCATTGCTCATTTGTGACAGTCTCTGCTGAAGTCCCTAAGTTAAGAATCTAAAATGTATTATGTAGACTGAGCCTAGGCAGACCACGGGGTGGGACTTGGCCCAAAGACTGCCGGAATTCATCAGTTAGTTGGAGATTTAAATTCCACACGTGGGGACACAATTCAGACTAGAGTGGGTAGGAGGAAGGCAAGTGGGACAAGGTGTCTGAGTTGGTAGAGGAGCGGAATACTCAGAGCAAGTGCCCTTCCAAGGGGACATCTTGAAGGATAGAGGCACATAATCTTGAATGCAGCCGAGAGAGTTTTAATGCAAGTTAACCATCCCACCTCCAGGAGCCCTGTCCTGACAAACCCCTCCCAGGACAGCCTCGGTGCTCCTGCTACCTATTCCCTCCCGGCACAGTGGCCATCCCACTCGCTGTTTTTCCCAGCTTCTTTTTGCCTTCTCATCTAGACCGCAATTCTATTTTGCTCACCGTCACATCCCCAGAGTGTGGTGGGGTCATTGGTAAAGGGTAGGTGCTCAAAAAGTACTTGATGAATGAATGACTGCAAACAATCCTATGAAAAGGAAAAGATGAATGCACGGTCCTGAGTGAGTGCAAGGGCATCACTGTGCTTTATTGGGAAGATTAAATTGGTCCTCATGTCCGGGAGCCCAGAGGAAGCTGGACAAGGTGGACTGGGATGCTTGTGAAGTATCTTGCTAGTGAGGCAGACGTCCTGTGTGAAGGGATGGGCTTAGAAATGGCTGATGGGTGGGGAGTGGAGAATTACCAACTCTGCTTCTGGGTGTTGGGTGGAAGCATAGACCAGTGCTAGCAGCTGCCGGTGGTGTCAGTCACCAAGGGAAAGCCTGAGTTGGGGAAACAGCAGTGAGCAATAAATCCTGGGGGGTTCCATGTGCTACTACATTGAATTAAAATAAAAATTCTAAAAGAGGCTGCTTGGATGAAGGAGCAATTATGATGGGCTTAGAGGCATAGAAAATAAACATTCTAGAAAAGCATGTTAGCCTCATCAATTTGTTAGGAATCGAGTTAAGAGACCAGTATTTTTGAGTGAAAGAATAAATTGTGAAATGGATGGATCACTGGTTATGGTTTGTGCTAGAATTTGTGGAACAGCAATTGGAAGGACCATCGGGTCTTCTCAAGTCAGAAAGTTTCGGGTTATGTCAAGCCTTGTGCTCAAGCCCATGGAAGAAGGCTGGGATCCCTGAGGGAGAGGGTTCCCTGGATACGAGGGGGACTGGAGGGAGAGGTCAGGTTACCCCTTACTTGAACCAGTGGTCTAGGAAACAATAAGCAGGTGACAGGCCTCGTGGCCCAGGATCAACCCAGCTGCTGACCTGGCCAGTCACATCAACTGGCCTGTGAAGACTTTTATGGCCCCAGGGGCTGGCGGGCAGCCACAGCATGGCTGGGGTAAAGTATCTTGCAGGGAGTCGAACATGCAGATTATTAGACTTGGGTCAAGGAAAGGGCTTCTGTGCAAACAGAGCAGGTACCTAGAAGTCTCAGTGCCAACTCATGATGCTTGCAGGAGGCAAGATTGAAGGCCTCAGCGTGGCTGGTGGTCAGGTTCACAGGGCTACCAAGCAGTCCTTGGGAGCTGGGAAGGAGGAAGGGTTGGGCTTGGTTTTAGGTCTTACAGAAGGGGGCTGTGAGTATGGCTGGAGGGGAAAAGGAGCAGAGGATCATGTTGAGGGAGAGCTAGGCCAGAAGTCACAAAAATTAGATTTTAAATAGAAGTTTCACCAAGTAGCAGGTGACCATGAGTATGTCATTTTTCTTCTTTGTGTCCTCTTTTCTGCATCTGTCCTGCTCTGGCCCAGGATTGTTGGGGATGGGTGTGGGGCAGCTGGACGTGTTTTGAAGAGGCACAGAGTCCCCGCCGCTGTTAGGGGCTAATGAATCAGTGACTGTGATTTCTCTGTACTTTACGGCCACATCATGGAGACTCACTCAATAAATGTAGAACAGCAACAGTTCTAGCCTTAGGGACCCCAATCTGGAGTGTTCTCGAGCAAGGATCAACTAGAAATAAAAGGTCTGGGCCCCCACATTACAAGTAATTTACCCCCGATGATGCTCTAAATAATCAAGATTCTGAGTGAAACTGAAAAACGCACTTTGGGAAAAAGATTAGATTCCTTTGCTGAGCAATAGATGAAGTATTTTTGAAATTGCGGAGAGCAACAAAGATAAAATGTCCAAACCTACCTGATGAATTGATCAGCCAAGGAAACAGACATTTCCATGATCCAAGATGTTAGCAAGACTTTAAATATAAGTATCTCGGAAATACAAGAAGGTCGTACTTGGAAGGGACCTTTAAGGACGAATTCAGCTCCAGATACTCACTTTACAAATGAGTAGAGAAGAGATTACAGTAAGGCATAAGGACTGCATATATTTGAAGTTTTACCTTCTCCTGTGCTGCACGAGGGTCTGACTACAACACGTCCACACATGGCACCTGGAGGCCTGGGACTCTGAGAGGCTGATGTGGGGTTTGATTTCATCCAGCGTCTTTTCCTTCCCCCAATTCTGTCAGAGTGCTGTCCTGGGGTGGGGGGTGGGGGCACTGCAGGCCGGCCAACAGCCAGAGGGACTGGTTTGGTGTGGGTGCACGATCCAAGCAGAACCCGTTAAAGGCTTTTCCTGGGATGGCTGTATGGACGGTTCCAAAGCTGCCGGGGCCATGCAGCCGTTCTTCCCTGACTGCAAAGAGGAAGCCGTTTGAAGTAGGATGGAATGAGGCTGCTCTAGAAGGAAGAACGACCGATGGATACACATAGAAAGAGGAGGAACCAGCTCCTACATTTGCTAGTTCTTTCTCTTGAGCTAATTTGAATGGAAGTTTCTGCCACTTGCAGACGACAAAACATTGTGATTAATACAGAGGGAACACAAGAGCCTCGTGACTTTTTAATGATCAAAAGCTGATACGTTGTTTATTAGGAAAGAAACGAGAAAACCTGGGTGGTCTTCTGCTAGTTTCCTGCAAAATTTTAGCTCAGCGTATTTTCAGGTAAAAGGTTGGGCCACTTCCCACAAGTTGCTATTCTCTGAAAGGTCCACGTTTTCACTTGCCTTTGCAAATGTCATCCTCTCTGCTCTTGGGTCACTTGCTCCTTTCCTTTTATGTCCCTGTCTGGTTAACTCTTGTTCATCCTTTAAAGCCAGGCTCTGATTGTCTCTCAGCCATTCTTTTAGCAAAAATTTACTGAGTCAAGTGCTGTACTTGGAGCTGGGAATACAGCAGAGAACATGACATTCATTCATTCAACCAACAGACATTTCTTGAGTACCTACTATGTGTCAGTCACAGCTTTAGGTGCAGAAAATTTAGTGGTGAGTAAGCAAGACAAGGCCTCTGCTTATATTCTATTGGACGATAACAGATAGAACTCATTTAGGAGTGGGATGTATATTCCTGCCATTTATCTGTCCTCCTTAAGAACGATTTCTTACCTGTATTCTATCCCTTAATGGATGAGATAACTGTGGCCCAGAGAGATTAGGTGGCCAGACTAAGGTCAAACAGCTAGGCAGAGGTCAAGCCAGGATTTAGCTTTAAGTTCTGTTTCTGCAGTGAGCTGAGCCCCTCAGGTAGGATGTGAGAAACTTGACTGATCCTCCACCCTACATACCTGGCCCCTTTTCCTCACTCCTTCCCTCTCTCCACCTGTCCTTTCCTCCCATAACTGTGTGGGCCTATAGCTGGGTTCTTATTCTGGTCCATTAATCATCTGTCTATACTCGTGTGCTATGTGTGTACTGTGTGTGTGTCCAAGACCACACTATCTTCCTTTCTGTAGCTTTCTAGTAAGTCTTACTATCAGGTAATGTTAGTCTTCCAACGTTGTTCTTCTTTTCCAAAATTGTGTTTGCTATTCTAGGTCCTTTGTATTTCTATTTTTTAAAATATATTTTATTGATTATGCTATTACAGTTGTCCCATCGCCCCCCCACACTCCCTTCTGCCCTGCACACCCCTTCCCCCCCACACTCCCCCTCTTTAATTCATGTCCATGGGCCATATATATGAGTTCTTTGGCTTCTACATTTCCTATACTATTTTTGACCTCCCCTGTCTATCTTCTACCTACCATTTATGTTTCCTATTCCCTGTATCTTTTCCCCCTCTCACCCCACCCACTCTCCTGATGATAACCCTCCATGTGATCTCCATTTCTGTGATTCTGTTCCTGTTCTAGTTGTTTGCTTTGTTTGTTTTTGTTTTAGGTTCAGTTGTTAATGATTGAGTTTGTTGTCATTTTACCGTTCCTATTTTTTATCTTCTTTTTCTTAGATAAGTCCCTTTAACATTTCATATAATAAGGGCTTAGTGATGATGAACTCCTTCAACTTGACCTTATCTGGGAGGCACTTTATCTGCTCTTCCATTCTAAACGATAGCTTGGCTGGATAGAGTCATCTTGGATGTAGGTTCTTGCCTTTCATGACTTGGAATGCTTCTTGCCAGCCCCTTCTTGCCTGTAAGGTTTCTTTTGAGAAATCAGCTGACAGTCTGATGGGCATTCCTTTGTAGGTTACTGTCTCCTTTTCTCTTGCTGCTTTTAAGATTCTTTCTTTATCTTTCATCTTGGGTGATGTAATTATGACGTGCCTTGGTGTGTTCCTCCTTGGGTCCAACTTCTTTGGGACTCTCTGAGCTTCCTGGACTCCCTGGAAGTCTATTTCCTTTGCCAGATTGGGGAAGTTCTCCTTCATTATGTGTTCAAATAAGTTTTCAATTTCTTTCTGTTCCTCTTCTCCTTCTGGCACCCCTATGATTCGGATGTAGGAATGTTTAAAGATGTCCTGGAGGTTCCTAAGCTTCTCCTCATTTTTTTGAATTCTTGTTTCTTCATTGTGTTCTGGTTAAATGCTTCTTTCTTCCTTCTGGTCCACACCATTGATTTGAGTTCCATTTTTCTTCCCATCACTGTTGATTCCCTGTGCATTTTCCTTCACTTCACTTAGCATAGCCTTCATTTGTTCATCTAATTTGTGACCATATTCAACCAAATCTGTGAGCATCCTGATTACCAGTGTTTTGAACTGTGCATCTGATAGGTTGGCTATCTCTTCGTTGCTTAGTTATATTTTTTCTGGAGCTTTGATCAGTTCTTTCATTTGGGCCATTTTTGTTGTCTTGGTGCGCCTGTTACCCTCAGAGAGCTGGCCCTTCAGCAGCAGGGTCGTTACCTGCTCTTCATACTGAGGCTTGTTAGCAGGTTCTAAAGAGACTATTCATTTTTCCTTTGAGCACAAAAGGGTTTCTCAGCTGCAAATACCACCAGGGGCCTGAGGTTTCAAGTAAGGGGCAGAGCCTTAGGTGTTCACCAGGGCAGGGCAACCATGTTGCTGCATTGTGACGCTGTATGTGGGGGAGGGTCTGAGAGGGAATAATGCTGCTTGCCCTGCTCTCTGCTGTCTTTCAGTCACTTCCCCCTCTACCCACAGTCAAATTGGGCCCTTCTGGTGCTGATTCCCAGGTGGGTGGGCTTGTGAATGTTCTAGGACCCTGTGGGTCTCTCCAACGAGCTCTCCTGTGAGTCCAGGAGTTTCTCCCTCTACTGCCTCAACCCCCACAGGAGTTTTCAATCAGAGGCTTTTAGGCTTTATTTCCCAGCACTGGAGCCCTGGGTTGTGTGGTCTGTCTCGCTCCCCAGTTGTTCCTCCTGGTTTATCCACACGTGGGTGTGGGATGGCCCGGTCCACTGGCCTTGCCTTGCCCCGATCTGCCAGCCACCGCCCTGCTGCGAGTCCTCTCTGCCCGGCTGCCTGTCTCCCCCCCTCCTACTGGTCTGGGTGAGTGTTTCTTCTTTAATTTTTTGGTTGTTGGAGTTCCATACAGTTTGATTTTCTGTCAGTTCTGGTTGTTTTTTTGTTTTAAAATTTGTTGTCCTTCTTTTGGTTGTGCGAGGAGGCACAGTGTGTCTACCTACGCCTCCATCTTGGCCGGAAGCCCCTTAATATCCCTTTGTATTTCCATATAAATTTTAGAACCAGCTTGTACAAAAAAGCCCATCAGGATTTTGTCCATTTTTGACAAATGAGATGAACTCTATCCCTGATTTTGGTTGATCTTTGAAGCAGGCTTTGGTATTTCAGTAAATGTATCAGTTTTTAATTAGGCTGAGTGAGTAGACGCCTACGATTCTCTGTTTCTCTTCTGGTCCTGGGATGCAGGGAAATATAGCCTCACTCTGATGACAGAAGCGGCCTGGAGTGTCCCTGAGGCTCCAGGGGCCATGGTTTTGTCCTGAGAGGGAAGCCAGCTTCCTTTTTCAGGTGACCTCTGTCTGTGTCTGCCATGGTGAGGTTCAACCTCACCACTCAGACACCGATGAAGCTGTTTCTGACATTCCCAAACAGCCTCCCTCTGCTCTCTGTCCAGAGCACAGGTCATCTGCTTTAGGAAACATGGTCTCATCACAGCCCAAGAACAGCACAGGCCCCAGGAGTAGCATGCTCTGGGACAGGCTTGCGGAGAGGCCCAGAAAAAGCCAGGGCAGACGCCCTGTCTTCTGGAAGCATTGCGGCCAGTGGGGGGGTCTTCTGATTGGACTATCACAGCAGGGGCCGTGATCCCACACATCAGCCCCTGGGGCTACCCTCAGAGAGCTGGCCCTTCAGCAGCAGGGTCGTTGCCTGCTCCTCATACTGAGGCTTGTTAGCAGGTTCTAAAGAGACTGTTCATTTTTCCTTTGAGCACAAAAGGGTTTCTCAGCTGCAAATACCACCAGGGGCCTGAGGTTTCAAGTCAAAACGTTTGCCAAACCGCAGCCTTCGGGCGAGAGGCAGGGCTGGCCAAGGGTTTGGAGGAAAAACAACCACCCAGCAGCTGGAAACCACTGAGTAAGTACACAGGAGGCTGGGTCACTTTGCTCCCAGAAGCCGGGAAACAGCATTTTTAGCAGAGCTAATCAGATGAGGCCGCCTTCTTCCCTTCCAGTGCCTGCCTCCACTTTCCCTCTGCCCCAGGAAGTAAACCTAGTCCCGGGGCTGGGACCCAGAGGCAGGGGGCGCAGGCATCTGGAGGACCCCATCTACTCCCACCCCAACTGCACCCCCCACTCCGCACTCCTCAGGGTACGAAAACAAAAAAGAGCCTTTTGTAACGTTCACAACACACATTACCCAGACCCTACTAGGTCCACTGAGTAATTCTGGGGCCTTGAGTGTGGCTCCTGGGCCCTGGCAGCCACCTCACAGATGAAAGAGATCTGGGAGGTCCTAGTGGACCCAAGGGGCCACTTTCTGGGAAACGGTGGCCTAACCAAGTGCTTCGAGATCTGGGACAAAACAGGCCCCAAGGAGGTTGTTTGCAAATAAGACTGCGCTTAAGTAACTGCTGCTCAAGCCGCAGCCCTGGAAGGGGAAGATGCCCAGTGACATAGCCATTCCCTGTGCCCTTGCCCGCCAGCACTCATGGGCTTCTGTGGCTTTTTTGAGGACAAGGACTTCATGTGGGGGGTGCCAGAGCTCTGCTGGCAGAGACCTGCCCTGGGGCTGCACCAGCGGAGGGAAACACTGACTGTATTGAGGCCCTACTACCACCTGAGCCAGGTGGGTTTGGCTGCCAGGACCTGCAGGGACCAGGACTTCAAGCTGGACAAACTCTTCCTTGGTGAGGGTCCACAGGTGAATGTAAGGGGTTTGGACTGGCAACCAAAGTCGAATGTGAGCAGAAGAAGGCCCAAGGTGCCGAGCAAGAAAGGGCGGGCATAGTTTCCAAGTGGACATGTGATTGGTCCAGGGGGTGAATCGTGTGTACCCTGTAAGTGGGCAAACTACCGTGTGAGACCTCTAGTCTCTGTCGGGATCGAGAAGAATAAATACAGTGATCTCTAGCACGTTGGCCTGGGGCTGCCTCCCTCATCTGGAAGAAGGTGCTACAGGCAGACCCCACTGCCCTCTGACCTTTCACAAGCTGCTCTAGATGAGTTCCCTAATTCTCCCTGTGTCCCACCTGTCCCCTCATCTCCCACTTCATTGCATCCAAGTTTTCAGCCACTTTTACCAGCCTGGACTCCAGCAATGGAAGCTTCTCACTGTCCTCAGTAAAGTCATGAGGACCCCCAAGCCCACGCATCCCTGGAAAAAAGAGAACCCAGTGGTTCCTGCTATGAGTGTGGTGATCAAATGCCATCCTAGTGACACGCTACACCAGCTACAGAGCATCAGAGCCTCCAAGCCCTCAGAGTGGGGGCTGGTGAAATAAGAAGAGGCTGAGGACCCTGCCAGCATCCCCATCTTCTGGTCAGCAAGTAGGGGGACTATTCAGACAAGTATGGCCTCAGTGACAGTTGTGTGGCAATAGTGTGAGGGTGTGTGCTTCCAGGACTCCGCTTGTCTCAGCCTCTAGGAGGACAGTAACAGCCTGCAGGACACAGAGCATAGTGGCAGAGAGAGTCCCACTCGTGGAGAGTCCCATCCCCACTCCTTGAGTATTCCTGAAATGACAAGAATGCTCGCTGAAGGTGGATGCTGGAAGCACGCCCTGGGCAGGTGATGAGCTAGCCTGACGACCTGCCCTGCTCACCTGGTTTCACACCTGCCACATCATAGTCCTATAGCTCAGGAATGGCTGTGTGCAGATTATCCTCTCTAGGACCCAGCTCATCCTGTGCCCACTGATGGCAGCTGCGACCTACATGGAGAAGATGTGGGACTTCCTCAGGCACAGCATGAGCCTTCTGGGGCTGAAGGTGGCTTCCTATGCACTCACCACGGCGGACAAGCTGCTGAGCTCACGCTTGGCTAACAAGCACCTCCGGGCCTCCTCCATAGGCCTCCTTCTCCTCGTGCCTGGTGCCCCTTCTCACCCTCACTGGCACCCTGGGCCCATTCTGGTCAGCTCCCATGATGCTGTGTTTTTTTGTAATGCGTCTCCTACCCTGGAGGCTGGGCCCAGAGCACCGTTCTCCTTGCAAGCTGGGGCTGCTATGTAAGTTTGGGTGTGGGCTCTATGGCCTCTTCCCTTTCCCTTTGGACCCCACCATGTGAATTGCACAGAATATTGATATTGAATTCTGGAATATCCTTTCCTTGGTTTTAATCACATTAAAAACACTTGAATCTTTACTGAATTAAAAGTGCTGGGAATAATGATTGGCTACTGGTTGTCATGTGCTCCTGGTGGCTGCTTGTCTCAGCCAATCAGCAGCAAGAACTGAATACTCCTGAGGCAGAAGGCAGAGGTGGCTCTCCAGGTAGACTAGATGCCCTCCTTCACTGTCCATTGTCCAACAAGGCATGGAGCAAATTTAAGCAAATTCAGTGACAACGTATTAGCAAGTCCTCCACAAACAAAGTTCTTCTGACAAAAGGTGGTAGCCTATGGCAAGCTGTGGGAGACCCTGGGCATATGGGAGCTGAGGATGCTGCAGGGACCCTGTCATGGGAACAGATCTCTCTGGTCTGTGTGGAAGAGGGCGTAGCTTAGGGGACCTCTTCCGAATGACCAGTGCAGACCCCCACTCTCTCCAGGTCATCGAGCCGGTCAGCCCAAAAACTGGAAAAGCAAATGGCAGTGCAGGGAGGTAGTAAAGGAGAAAGAAAGGCAGGAAGGAGTGAGGAGCCCTGAGTGCCGGCGCCGTGAAGGCAGGACTACCTGTGTGCACTCACGTGCCTCCCAGAAACTGCGTCCACCAGTGAGGGGCTGTAAGTGGTCTGCAGTGCAGGAAGCACACATTTAGGGCCACTGTTTCCCTTGAAGGAAGGGAAGGCTAGGGCACACTGGAGGGAAGCTGGAGGAGGCGGCTCCATGCTGGTCCAGGCAAAGAATGGAACCGGACAGCGGTGACCATGGCTCACCAACTCCAGGAGCCCATGCGAGTGTCACTGTGACTGAATGGCCACAAGCCAGGACTCTGGGACAGAAAACCTGGTCCTGGCTCTACCACTTACTGCTGTGTGACCTTGGGCAAATTCCTCGGTTTCTCTGAGGCTCCCTTTCCCCAACTATCAAATGTGGGATCGGCCCTCACTTTATAGGGGTTATTGGGAGGATGTCCTGAGAGAACATTTGGTCACTGCTCAATAAGTGGCAGTGACTGTTGTGAGGAAGGATCAGTTGGGGACCAGATGGTGGCTTTGATGTCACACTTCCGCTGAACGATGTAGGCTCTGCCAGTGTTTGGCAGACTCAGCTTCTGCTAAGAAACCCATCTCAGCCGGGACTCAAGGGCTGGAACCCAGTGCCAATCACAACGAGGTTTCCATGTGTGGGGAAGCTTCAGTTTGTCCCCGGGTCTTCCTGCTTATCCTGATGACCCAGTTTCCTTACATTGGAGAGTGTCCCCAAGCCTTTTCCTTCCAGCTGCATGTGTGTCCTCAGTGGGGTGGGTGGCTGCGAGGGAGAAGGGGGATGTTTGAAGTCACCACGGTGGCCTGTGGCAGGAGCTGAGGGCGCCTGGAGTGCCAGAATCCCAGAGACACAAACACTGGACTATCTCGAGGATGAAAGAGGGTTTAAGGTGACTCCATTTAAGGCTTCCCTTTTCCCCTTTTTTTCTGGGTAAAGGCCTGGGAGTAGGGAGTGGGAACTCAAAACAGACAGAGCCTTGTTAGTGACTTGAATTTTCACTTATAGAAGGAAGGCGCTTTGGGAAGGGGTTTCTCCTTCGTGTGCCCCTCCCCTCACGCACCATCAAACCCGATCTTTCAATCCCAAAGCCCATTTGTATTCCAGTCTGATCATGGGAGACGTGTATCTCTGTGGGTCCCAGCCTTGGTTTGTAGCTGACATGAAATGTTCGGGACTCTGGGAAAGCCCGCCAGCACCCGTCCTGGCACCTTCACCCCACAGCTGGGCCCTGGGGTGTGGGATGGTGGCAGATCTGCCTTTACAACTGCACTGTACGGCATTGTTTCTCTGTTGGTTGTAATTGAGGCTCTTGTCCCTGATAGTACAGCAAACCACGAGACCCCAGTCAGGTCAATGACCGAGTGCCCAGCATACCAATGACCAGGCCTCTGGGACAATTGGAGCAAGTGCTTGAAATTCCAGCCAGGAGCCTGGCTGCTCCTAGTGGGGAGATGCTTGTGTCTGGGGTAACATCCCAGCTGGCGATTCTCGAACTTACTAGGAATTCAACCTCTGCAGCCTCAGTTATAAATTAGAACACCCCACCTCCCCCGAAGGTGCTGGGGTATAATCGCTGCTTTTCTGTTTACTAAGCAGAGGGACTCTACAGAGGAGAGATGCAACCACTGCCCTCGGCCCCTTGAAACCAGGGACCCCTCCTTCACACAAAGGATTTCTTGGGGGTGGGATTCGCCTTCCCTGAAGTTCATCAATTTGGGGGGAAGGGCCTCATTCCCTGGACCATGTGTTCTAGCCTGAATGCAGCCCTCACAGCTGGGGGTGTCCTGAGGGTGGGGGAAGCAGTGCTCAGGAACAGGGCCAGGCAGGAGCAGGCTCAGGGGTAACTTCTGCCCAGGAAGGGCAGAGTGGCTAACGGAGGTAGCAGGTGTCCTGCCTGGGTGTCTTCACAAAATTCTCTTTCTTTGGAAAGTCTTGAGGAAAATTGTGTCTGGATCCCAAATGGATGGAACCCTTGAGGTCTTTGCCTCACAAGCCTAAGCACTCAGTCTTCTAGGGGTTGACTCATTCTCTTGTCCCACATCAAGAGGGACACCCCTTCATGTGTCTTGGAGTCTCCACTTAGTCTCTCGCCTCTCCCTGCTCCATCTTCATTTCATTTCCTGCTCATTCTCGCCATGGAGCATGATGTTTGCTTTTCTGGCCTCTCCTGTCGTGCATACGACCCTGTACCCCACTATTCCATAGCCCCCAGGGGTTGTTCTGTTCAGCTCTGTTGCTGGGTGTCTATCTCAGTGGCAAGCATGTTAGTGAGTGGCTCTGGGCCCCTCCCTGTTATCTGGGGAGAGACTTAAAAATGCCCACCCCCCACTCCAGAGGTCCTGACTCAACTGACCTGGACATCGTGGTCTGAGAAGCTTCCCATGTGATTCTAATGTGTACCCACAGTGGAGAACCGACGCCCCCCCCAACCCCATCCGCCCCCGTTAACAAAAGCTTCTCACATACCCCAGTGAGGCACCTTTGCCCAAGGGACACCACCTCTTTCACTTTGTGTGAGGGGGGCATTTTCAAACCCTACTCATGCCCGAGCATTTCCCCACTGTTCCTATCATCGGCTTGAGCCTATCATAAAACTGTCAGGGGAGCCCCCGGCAGGCACTTCTTCTCCGATGTTTGGAATTGACTAAGTCTTAGCTATTCATTCACTCTGTCCCGGTTCACGCCCCCCCACGCCGAACATCTTCCTCAACATCATCTGGACTGCAGACCACAGTTTCTGAGATGTGTAGGAAGAGGTCACGTTCAGGTCTGAGGGACTGTGTGTAAGGTTCCCAGGTGGGCCGAGCAGCCCTGGAGGGGGTACTATTTTTACTGATGAGGTACACTAGGGTCAGGAAGGTTGAGTAACTGGTCCAGGGGCTCGCAGCTAGGACCATGTGTGGGGGTGTGTGTGGGGGGAGATGCACAGGGATATCAAAGGCTCACACACCTTTTTTACCACTGCTCATTCTTACAAGTTCATCCAATCTGTTGGATTGGTGATTTTGCGCACACTGATAGGACAGAGCGGGCTGCCCATGAGATTTGGAGGTGATGAAAAAGGTTGGGGACTTTCTAAGTGGGTGCTTGATGTAGTACACATCCTGTATAAACAGAAGCACTTACAAGATTGGAAAGGAGAAGCCCTTATGTACATAATAAAGAAGAGAAGACCAGAGGGACAAAGACACAAGATCTTTCTCAGATACTTATCATGGCCCCTCCCTGAGATCCAGGAAGGAAGAAAGGCATAACAAAGAACCAAGCCAGGTCAACTGTTAAAAATTATTTAATAGAAAGTCCAATGTCAAAATGTAACAATAAACAAAAATACACGTGTATAAATATGTATATATAATTAGACCTGTACACTTTCTCAGACCCTTTTCAAAATGGGACAGAATCGTCATTACAGCTTGGTGGTCAAATCAAAAATAATATTCAAGCGACGTGAACCCCCTGGTGCTCTGGGGAGGGTATCGCCGACGCACTTGGAGGGTTCAGAGAATTCTGATCATGAGAGAGTGGGAGATGCTGCCAGACGCCTTTCTCCAGAGACCCACAGTGGGAAGATGAGCAGCCCCGCGGCCCCGTACACTGTCCCTGAACTTTCCTTAGCACCTGTCACTGCTACCGTCCAGGGACAGCTGTCCCATCAGGTGGGGTTTTCCATGTCAATTTACGTCGTTTGAGAGTTGGTTGCCCTATCTCCCGGATGAGGAGCTCCTGGGGATTTCGCCCTAAGACCTCCCTATTCCATAGGCCCAGCGCCAGCACAGTGGTTTGGGGTGGGTGCCATCAAGGTGTGCTGATTCGCTCTTAAAACAGTGGTGTCCAAAGTGAATGTACACATACCAGGTGGTCCCCAAGGTCCCCCCTCAGGGGTTCAGAGAGAAAATACCAGAACCTCTGACTATAATATTTTCTATCTCCTTTTAAAATTTCCATGTTGTGTACTTTTTACCACGTGCCTAATATATTAGTGCAGAAGTATGTGAACATAGGCTTTCGATAAATTTAATAAACCTAGTTTTTGCTGACAGGAGCGCTAGGGAGGGTGCCTTGTCTGGCGCCATGCCCGCCGACAAGGCCTTGCAGGCCCTCGGAGGAGCCGTCCGCAGGAGCCACTAAGGCCTGACAGAGAGCTGACGCCTGCGCATCCTGCCGCTAGAACAGCACAGCGTGAAGGGACTTCTCCCTCCAGAAAACACAGACGGCCCTTTAAGCAAAAGAGCGAACGTGCAGCAGTTGACGAGGGGCAGCCCTTTTGCTCTCTTCCCGGGGATGGAGTGGGGACTAGACAGGGTGGAGAACGAGGAGAGGGCTCCTAAGGCAAACCTGGCCGGTCATATTCTATGACCGCCCCCAACCCCTCCAAGGGGACCTTCTGCGGCCTAAATTCTAAAGTAGGTGTGTGTGGGAGGCCAAGTGCTGTCAGTTTCGGGCATCCTGATCCACAGGTCAAATTCTAATCAAAATGCCTAGGCCTCTGGGATCTCCGAGGGGGAACCACGAGACACAGAATTGCAAATTCCTCAGCGAGAAGCCCAAAGTATGTCTGGGAAAGGAGTGGGTGTTTGAGCTCACATCTTCCCAGGGGTCCAGAAGGCTGGGGTTGCTGTTGAGTGGGCCAGGCTGCACCCCGGGGGGCTCTCGTGGAAGGGGTCGGCCCTCAGGAGCATTCAGGGCCCTTGGGGAATCCCTGAGTCACTCAGCTGGGAAAACTGCCTTCAGCCCCCAATCCCTCCAGCCTCTCGGGGAAATCACGTCACTTGTTTCAGCCTTTTCTCGGGTTTCTAGAAACCACGATGCACCACGGCTGGTCTGTTGGTTCATCTAATTCTTTCCTACTCTTTATTAAGTTTCTGGTTCTTTGTCTGGTGAGGGCTGTGAGTGAACAGGTTCTTTGGAAAACCTAAAAGGCACTGTGAGTTGTCTCCACAGAGACCCCGCTGGTCTCTGGGCCTTCCCTGCCTCATACCCTAAGAATGCAGAGCTCCGACCTCCGGTGACCTCCCTGTCCCCACGAGGTTCATGGCAGCTGTCTAGGCTTGGGTTCTTTCCCCATGTGCAGACAATCCATCTGTGCTTGAATTTTTTTTCGGATCTCCTTCTTTGGTGGGACTCAGGTGCACGCTCTAGACACAGCATGGGCCTGGCCACCAGGTGTGACCTGAACCCAGGGGAAGGCTGTCCAAGTGTCCAAGCACAGCTGCCTTTGGGTGGAATGAATGAAGGCATCACATGATAAGCCAAGGAGTCCTCTGCTGCCTCCCTTGTACTCATCTTAGGGTGCACTCTTGTCCCCCAGTCTAAGCCAGCCTGTTGCCAAGAGGTATTTTTAAGCCTTGGTGGCTCTACAGACAGGTCAGGATGACCCAGAGCTGTCCCTTGGGTCCCTAACCCTGCCCCAGCCCAGATTACTGCCCTTGCATTCAAACAGCTTTTGGAGAGAGGACAAGTGGCTGGAGTGGGGGCTCCAAGGGCATAGCTCACCTCAGCAAGAAGTGGGCACTTCACAGCAAGCAGGGGCACTGGTCCTGCTGCTGCCCACACTGACCTCTCTGGGTGACCTTGGCAGTGACCTCTGTTTCAGGCAGCAGAGTATCACCTACAGGCCTTCTCGATGCCCGCTAAGTGGCCAGCAGAGTCCACGGGGCCCTCTGGGATGGGTGGCTGGTGGCCCTGGCCTCATCCTCTCTCGCCCTCCTCCAGCTGCTTGACTGCATGCAGGCCCCCAGGCCACACTGTCTCTCCTTTGGTTGGGTCCCATCCTGTCCCCTCAGCCTGGGAGGCCATTTGCAGCACTCTCTGTAAGTCCTCTGACAAACTTGGGGGTTGACGTCCCCTCTGTGAGGCGGGTCCCCGATCCCCAAAGCTGTGCGGCCACCTTGTGAGATGCTGTCACAACGCCCAGCGCTCATCCCTCCTGCGGTACTTCCCACACTGTCTCCGGGATGAGTGGCAGGGTCCTGGAGGGCAGGAGCTGTGTTTGGGTCAATCATGCATTGCTGACGGTGAGCTCAGTTCCTGTAGAACACCAGGTGCCCCGGAAATTGAATGAATGCGTCCTTGCCGCTGGGTAAGGCAACGCTAAACATGCTATGTCTGGGACAACCCCCACGAAGGGGCCCTAAGGCCACACACAGGTGTCAGAGTATCCCAGGGGAGCTGCTGAAATGCCACAGTCAAGGCCACACTAGAGGAGTGGGACAGTGCGGGAGACACCGTGGTTGTGTATGGCTGGAGCTAGCAGGTAGCCTGGGGGGACCAGTCCCCTATGTGCCTGGGATGGGGCAAGGCCACCAGCCACAGTGTCCAGGCTAGAGACCCAGGTGAGGCAAACGTGCTAGTGCATGCTGGGACAGAGGGGCACGAGGCAAGATGGGCGGCACACCTCTGCTCTCCTATGCGGGTCTGACTCAGACTTTCCCGAGAGTGACCACTAGCTTTGCCCACTTTGGTATTACTATGGTTAACTAACACTTCCCTAGACATTACCTTAGGGATTAGAAGAAGGCAGAAACACAGCTCTTCCTAGAACTATTTCGGTGATAAAGTAGTTACATTTTCTTCTTCCATGTACTGTGCATGCGTGTGTGCGTGCTTGTGTGCTAAGGAGACAGATCCAAATTTAGAGTCCTATAAGACAGCTGCCTGGTTCTGCTCCAGAAAATTAGATACAATTTTAAAAAATGAACTTGCATCTTGCTTTGAACAAGAAAAGCTGGTTTGCAATCTATTGTGAAACTTCCCTTGCTCCCTGGACTGTGGAGACAAAGCAGCCCCTGAAGGTCTGGACTGAAATGCCAGGAAACCGGGGGCTGCTCTCTCGCATCTGGGTCTAGGCCAAGTGGCCCCCCAAGGCTCCAGAGCTATTTTTAACCCTAGGGACCCTCAGGCAGTTCTGGCTGAATTTGTGGTGTTCTTTTTACTGCCTCTAAGTGTTACTCAATCAAGTTCAAAGCCTTGGGCTAAAAATAACCCCTGGAAAGGGAAGAAGGGAGGAAAGAGTACTGGAATGAGGCCTTTGGTTTAGGGGTGAGTCTTGCAGAATTAAAGCAATTTCTCTGGCTTCCAAGAGAGAAGGGCCATTTCCCATAGTACGGTGAATGAACCTGACAGCTACCAGGTTAGAGGTAGAACCCTGGGGACAGTTTTGGGAGGAAAACTGGTCACAGGAACCCCCTCTACACAAAGAAATTCTTTTGATTCCTTCCAGCTAAGTAAGAGAGGGCGGGGGCGGGTCCTCTCCAGGCAGTACCTTTCACAGTTGCTATGGAGATATGAGTCATCTTCTTTAGAGGACTTGTGGAGAGGAACTCGGAAGAATTCTTGGGCTCTCCTTCCTTGGGACTAGTTATTTAAACGACATCCAAGTCACTACAGGACTATCTCAAACATTTAAGGTCTCGAATGAGAGTCACATCTAGTTTCAGGGCTTGACTTAGCCTGGAAAATACTGACCGCCCCGTTCAGAGATCAAAAAGAGATGTCAAACCCTCGCCCACAGGGAAGGAGTTCGTCAATACTCCAGGCCTTTCCTCCATCTTTGGAGATCAGATTCTCCCAAACTTCTCTGCAAGGTTAAGCCTTTTCACCTTCAAAAAGGTGCAGCCTGTGATGAAACAAGCCTTGGGGCCAGGGAAAGGAGTCACAGACTCAGGGGCCTGTCCTGGCTGCACCTGAAATCTAACCTCGGAAGTATCAGGTTCCTTTTCCAGACATGACAAAAGTTCCTAGGGGACAGACAGGTGTCTAAATTCGCAAAGCCTCTTCCTCCTGGGTACCAATGTCCTATTAGCCAGTGGCCTCTCCTGTTTTGTGTGTAGCTCATCAGATATGGGAAGGCAAGTAAAACCCTCCGGTGGGAAAACCGAGCAGCCGAGGAGCCTAAGGGAGATAGATTCTAGAAGGTAGATGCCTGCAGAGTAAGTGATACACAGGGCAGAGGGGCATTAGAGAAATTGGGAAAATACCAGGATGACATCTTTCCTTCTTTTAACATGGGCATTTGTGTTGGAGAGATGGACTCTGCATGGAAGATGTCCTACTTAGGACATCGGGGAGTGGGCTCACTGCCCAGGGCGATGGTGCGGGTTACACGAGACGGTTAGGAAGCGGCTGGGCACAGTGTTGGCACAGAGTGAGTACAAATAAAAAACATGAGCCCCTTTTCTTCTTTCAAGATCAGATTAGACCCCAGATACAGTACAAGAGTCTCCTGGAAAACACGGCGTGGCTAGGGAGTCCAAAGGCTTGTCACCAAAGGAATACACCCACCCACAGTCCTCATTTTCTGCCAGAGCTTTTTGTTTGGTCCGTTGCAGGGACACACAAAAAGGTGATTGAAGTCAAGGACATTTTTCCCTCCTTGAGGAAACATGTCCATTCATTGGCATGAGGCAGTTCATAGGCCTCACTCATGAAATTCTGAAGGCTTATTGCAGGTACAGTGAGAGAGCTGATCGCCTCACTCAGCTTGACACAGGTGTGTGGGTGGCCATGACCCACCTGCGACCTTGAGAAGCCCGAGTTCCTGCTTCAAGCCACCTTTTCATTATGCCCTTAAATATAGAGTCTCCCCCCCCACCCTCCCCCACCGTGCCTTATTTTGTCCTGGGGTTTAAGTAACTTAACAAAAAGTTTAATTTTTGAGAGGCACAAAGAAATAAAGCTCTGAGAATGCCTTCCGGGAGGAAAAGCATGGAAGGCAGATTTTATGTAAAATTATAGAGTGCAATCTAATACTTTGTTGTTTTTTTTTTAATGAGGGCGTTGGGAGAAGGAAGGAGAGAGCCTCAGAAACCAGTTGTTTTGTCTTTTATAAGGAACACGTTACAGTTCTGGAATCCAAGATTCAGTTAGTATTTTCCTGGATTAAGAATTTAATGATTTTTCTTCCTGTAAAGCTGACATTTTAAACCTTGCTTACTCCTCGTTTACCCCAAGATGGGTAGAGATGGAACGCCACTCTGAACTCTGGCCCAACGTCTACGCGGGATTGCAATCAACGTGCCGACCGGTGTCATGGGCTTCTTGGGGTTCAATTCATACAAGGTATAGTCTCCATTTTCAGCAGGCTCAGGGGAGAGTCTGGCCCTCGGAGAAGAAAACCTCTGAGTTTGGAAAGACAAAGTTATAACTCAAAGTGGAATGGCATCCCATCGGACCGAGAGTAGGGACTGTCATTCCTGGGCCCACTCCCGGGGGCTGTCAGGGTGCTGGCATGGCCACGCCTGACGGTGGGGGAGGCGGGCCCCGGAGCACAGGCCTGAATAACAGGCTGTGGCTAACTTCTCAGCCAGGTCATCTCTCAGTCAGGGCATCAAGAGCCCATGGGGACATCAGAGATGGTGAGAGACCTGTCTCCCAGTAGGCCCATGGAGGCTGCTGTTGATTCTGAGGGGACCTGGCTATCTCATCTCTGGACTCAATGTCCCTAAACAGACCATCACACCGCTCTGTGCCCCGGCTGGGGACTAGGAGGCATCATTGGGGTAAGAGCCTGTGTCAAGCTTCTCTGCCAGCAACAAACACACCTTCAGCTGCGACAGCGGCACTCTGTGGTCTTGAAGCTCCGCCAACCCAAAAAAAGCCACGCACACACGGCTGAACTTTGACGACTCCGCAGCTCAGCGCACACAAGGCCTGTGTCATCCAGCTGTAAATCTCGTTGACAGTCCGCCCCACCCAGTGGCCGCCAGGCAGCTGGACAGGGGGCTGTGTCGCAGCACACAGCCACGCTATCGACTGTCTCTGCTAAATGCTCCTCAGTCCGTTTCTCATTGTTTTTCTACCTCCATCCACTGGGCCATTTCCCTCCCTCTCCCTCCCTCTCTCCCTCCTGCCATCTCCCTGAGCCTCAGAGATCACAGCCAGCAGAAGCTTCTGGATTATTCTTTTCCTTGTATCTGAGACAATCTGCTTAATGTTCAGATACGCAGGGCAAAGAAAGGCAAAATAGTTTCGCTCTAAGACCCTTCCAGAAGGCCTTAAAAAAATAATATACAAACACAAATCACTTGACAATTTTATGATTACAACCAACAAATGAAAACAGACAGTTTTGAATGTTGCTCACATCAAGCACTTCATGCCCACCCGCTCAACCGCCCCGGCCCTCAGATCTGTTTCTAGATGTACCACATGTGCCTGCAGATAAATCACTTGTATATTTCAAAGAGGGTTCCTGTGTTGAAACTGGAAGCCGGAACTCCGGGTGAAAAGTCACTGTTTCACGGGAACCAGTTTCCGGTTGTACGAGACACTCAAAAGTCAGGTTCCCAGGAAACACGTGGTGCTGTGCACACGTATGTCATGGGAAGATGTGAAACACGACGGTCAGAAAAACGATATGAGCACGTTTCATCTTCGGGCAGACGGCGATGATTTTCTGGGAAGACACCACTTGGACACTGGAGGGGCCACGTGAAAGATGGTTAGCGTTTGCTCTGTAAGAGCCAGAAATCCCGGGACAAAGGCATCCGCACAGCCGTGAGCCGAGTCCTCAGTGGACACGTCTGAGGTGGGGCTTCGCAGTTCGTTCACAGTTGAGGAAAAACTATTTTAGTTCCTTGGCCAAAACCATACAAAGGGAGGGAGCTTAAAACCCTAGGCGACTCGGCTCTCCCTGCATTTTTCTGCTTGAAGCAGGATAAAAAGCCTTAAATTTTGGCTGCTTCTCTATTTATGTAACAACCACAGCTGCTCCCCAAAATAGCTGCTGCTGGCTGAAAGAATGAAGGGCTTTTGTTGTTAACATTCGATTCCATTTTCTATAGCTCTTGAATGGGTTTCCTTCCTTTTCCCTTTTGCGCCCTGGTCTTTTCAAAGGAGATGAAGAGTCTCACCATTAGCTCCTCAACGGTGCCTGTCAGGGATGTAGATGGATTTTAAAGTTGGGGCTCATCTTCTCAGCAAGAACAAATTTAACTGCTTATTCTATTCTGTGGCAGGTGATCTCTTGGCTACCTGGAACATACTAACTACTCACCCCCCCTACTTTGGAGAGAGGCAGTGAGGCTGATGGCGAGGCCCTGCGCGTTCACAACCCCCAAAGAGACAAACATGTTGCTCCTTCTGGGTTTTTGTGGGACGAGCCCAAACCCCAACTGCTGGCGTGGCCCTGAACAGGGTGCCCTCCCTGGGAAGTAACAAAGACAACCCTCATCTAAGCTATCCAACGTGTTAAAAAAATACAAAAGTTATTTTCTCCTTTTGATGGCTGCTGACTTTGTGACAACGTTTGTTAAAAATATTACTTCTGTCTTTGGGAAGAGATCATTCTCTTCATAAAACATGGAAAAATAAACTCTACTAGACCCACAGTTAACGTACCCCAGGCCTGCCCCGGGGCTCCAGGTGGTGCATCTCCAAACACCAGGGTGTGCTATGTTTTCTAGTAGGCAGGGCTGGAGGGGAGAGAAGGGGGAAGTGACGGGGCTCCTGGGAGAGAATGAGGAGATGGGATGGTTGATTTGCTAACAAAATGAAGGTAACAGGGTGGTTTGGGGTCCTCCTATAACGCCGTGGGACGTCCCCTCATCTCCTCTGACCATTTGCCACCCAGCTGATGCTCGGTGGGCCATTAAAGGGAGGGTAGGGAGCCATTATCGCTGTCATTGCAAAGGAAGGCTCATCTTCCACACCCAGGATCAAAGTAAAACACTGGACTGGATGAATGGGAGAAGACAAGGATACATAAAAACAGTAAAATGTTTATTTTTCTTAGAAAAAAAAGTGGGGAAGAGGAATTTGAAACGATTGTGATCACACTCCCGTCTGCATGTGAGCAAAGCCAATGTTGCAAGTTTCATCCTTGAGCAGATACCTAGTAAGTGAAACAACCTGCTTCTCGCTCCCGGGGGGGCCACTCCCAGGAGTCAGGTCACGACATGATTTTAATCCATAAGAGTTTCTCTACTTCTTCTTAGCAGAGAAACCAGGCGTTGCCATAGCAACCATCCCATTTCCCCCCAAGCGCCACATCGCCCATGAGAAGCAAGGCTCTGGACCGACTGGGAGAGACAGGGAGGAAGGAGGGAGGGAAGGAGATGCTTAGAAGCGGACCAGTCTAGAGTAGAAGTTCAATATCTGAGTCCACCACTACCTCATCTCATAGAAAACAGGTTGGAGAGCCTCTGTAAAACCAACGGTATCTTTAACGTGGAGTCGCAGAGTTTTGCTGCATACCTGGACACAAGAGAAGTGAAGAGTTGCAACAAGTTTTAACTAGCAGCAACAAAGGAAGTTCGGTAACAGTTTTTTGTGTGGTGTGTTTTTTTTTTTTTTTTATAGCAATATTCCTTTGCAAGTTCATTAGGAAACACTGGAATTTAATGGGACATACGATATGGAACGATCTTCTTTTGCTTGAGTGCTGCTCCCTGGAGAGGACCGACCTTTGCAAAGATTTCAACTGGGGTGTCACCTATATACACAGCAGTAGCTCCTGGTTTGAGTGTTAGATGGGTGCTATGTGATATCCTCTTCTTCCGAACAGTAATCTCGACCCTGGAGGGGAAGAGAAAAAGAATAACGTGGGAATGAGAAGTTCAAAGCCGAGCCTGGGACAGTTCACATGTATTGATCTTCTCGCAGCACACGTCTCCTTGCACCCCAAACCAGGCTTCATCAGAGACTACTGGGCCCAAGATAGATACGTCATAAATGTGTTTCATCAACAGTGTATACGGATTTATGAACTGCATACTCCGCCAAGCATGGCGGTTGTACCAAGCCCCACATAAACCCTTACTTTACAGTGGTGAGAACTTGGACGAGGCACAGAACATAGCTCAGCCTTTCACGAAGAGATTACCAAATGGACGGTCCACTCAGGAGACCAATCTCTCCTGAAGGAGAGCCACCGAAATGAAGAATCAAAAGTTCCCTTTCAGCAGGGTACCAGGGCTGCTCACGTTTGACAGCTCCACCTCTGTGCCTGGAATTTACAGTTTTGCAGAGGGGAAGGTCTTCATTTTCACGCACTCCAAATTAAAACAGGATTTAAAAAAAACAAACAGGACTACGTTTGGTATGTGTGGGATGCTCAAGAAAGGCAAAAATGCTGATTCACTTGCTAACAAAACAGGTTCCCAGCAGGCTTCGGGACTCCACACAGAGGTTGCTTTGGACCGTAACCCATCTTCCCTCCAGGAGGGTGTAACTCAGTGGAGGTACCCTTAGGGCCAGGGTGGAAGCTCCATGTCTGACCTGGCTGGGCTGCCTCGGCCAAAGCCCACGGCTTCCCGGTCTGCAGTCCCCCACGGACAGCACAGGACTGAAGTGCCTCCCTGCCCCACAGCGTCACAGATTAGGGCTCTGTGTCACCTCCACAAATTCAATAAAAAGAGTTCACGGGTTAATGCTGTTTGCCTCCTTTGACTTTTTTCTTTTAAAATACATACTATGTATTTCGATTTTGGGGGGGAGGGATATTCCTTTAAAGACAGAATTTTCTAAATAACTGGAACTTATTTGTAAAAGTATCTAAAACTTAAAGGATATAATTTTGCATAAAGCTACTTATTAAATGTATTATGTGTTTCTTTGTCACAATATATGCATATTGGAATGACTGCACATTCTCCTGAGTTAAGTGTCATCGTGATGAGTGACTATCATCTGGCTGGGCCAGTCCCGGCTCTGATGTATGAGCTCTGGGACCTGGTCTAAGCTACCTCTGTGGATCCCCGTTGCCCCACCGGTACCGACTTCACACGGTTGCTAAAGGTTAAATGAGTTAATAGTAGTGATGTCGTTAAATAGTCCCTGGCACATAATTTATACATGTACGTAAGTGTGCACGCATGTCCATATGTATTTGATAAACTGAAAAATGCTACCACACAATGAAGTCGTCGGGGTGGCCTGTTCCCAGGCTATGCGGCCCGGGTTGCTTGTCCTCTGGGAATGCGATTCACTGATTGGCATACTTTAGCTTTCCTCCAACATCAGATTGCTGACCCCCACCCCGCCCCTTACAGTGTCTGACCCCAGTGTCCTCACCAGCCTCGTTTTTTTTATTTAATTTTTTTAAATATATTTTATTGATTATGCTATTACAGTTGTCCCATCTTCCCTCCCCTCCCCTCCACCCTGCACACCCCTTACCCCTACACTCCCCCTCTTTAGTTCATGTCCATGGGTCATATATATGAGTTCTTTGGCTTCTACATTTCCTATACTATTCTTAAACTCCCCCTTTCTATCTTCTACCTACCATTTATGCTTCTTATTCCCTGTACCTTTTCCCCCTCTCTCCTCACCCACCCCCCTAATGGTAACCCTCCATGTGATCTCCATTTCTGTGATTCTGTTCCTGTTCTAGTTGTTTGCTCAGTTTGTTTTTGTTTTTGTTTTAGGTTCAGTTGTTAATAAGTGTGGATTTGTTGTCATTTTACTGTTCCTATTTTTGATCTTCTTTTTCTTAGATAAGTTCCTTTAACATTTCATATAATAAGGGCTTAGTGATGATGAACTCCTTCAACTTGACCTTATCTGGGAGGCACTTTACCTGCCCTTCCATTCTAAACGATAGCTTTGCTGGATAGAGTCATCTTGGATGTAGGTCCTTGCCTTTCATGACTTGGAATGCTTCTTGCCAGCCCCTTCTTGCCTGTAAGGTTTCTTTTGAGAAATCAGCTGACAGTCTGATGGGCACTCCTTTGTAGGTAACTGTCTCCTTTTCTCTTGCTGCTTTTAAGATTCTCTCTTTATCTTTCATCTTGGGTAATGTAATTATGACGTGCCTTGGTGTGTTCCTCCTTGGGTCCAACTTCTTTGGGACTCTCTGAGCTTCCTGGACTCCCTGGAAGTCTATTTCCTTTGCCAGACTGGGGAAGTTCTCCTTCATTATGTGTTCAAATAAGTTTTCAATTTCTTTCTGTTCCTCTTCTCCTTCTGGCACCCCTATGATTCGGATATTGGAACGTTTGAAGACATCCGGGAGGTTCCTAAGCCTCTCCTCGTTTTTTTTAATTCTTGTTTCTTCATTGTGTTGTGCTTGAATGTTTCTTTCTTTCTTCTGGTCTACACCATTGATTTGAGTCCCGTTTTTCTTCCCATCACTGTTGGTTCCCTGTACATTTTTCTTCACTTTCCTTATTGTATCCTTCATTTGTTCATCTAATTTGTGGCCAAATTCAACCAATTCTGTGAGCATCCTGATTACCAGTGTTTTGAACTGTGCATCTGATAGGTTGGCTATCTCTTCATCGCTTAGTTGTATTTTTTCTGGAGCTTTGATCTGTTCTTTCATTTGGGCCATTTTTGTTGTCTTGGCACACCTGTTACGTAGTAAGGGGCGGAGTCTTAGGTGTTCGCCAGAGCGGGGCAGCCATGTCGCTGTACGTGGGGGCAGGTCCGAGAGTTAATAATGCTGCTTGCTCCGCTCTCTGCCGGTTTTCAGTGACTTTCCGCGCTACCCACATTCAAATTGGGCCCCTCTGGTGCTGATTCTGGTGCTGGTTCCCAGGTGGGTGGGCTTCTGTACGCTCTAGGACCCTGTGGGTCTCTCCAACGAGCTCTCCTGTGAGTCCGGGAGTTTCTCCCGCTGCTGCCGCCGCCTCAACCCCCCACAGGAGCTTCTAATCAGAGGCTTTGAGGCTTTATTTCCTCAAGCTAGGACTCTGGGTTTCGGGGTCTGTCTCGCTCCCCAGTTGTTCCTCCCGGTTTATCCGCACAAGGGTGTGGGACTGCCTGGTCTGCCGCCGCACCTTGCCTGGATCCACGCCCTGCCTCGAAGTCCTCTCCTCCTGGCTCCCCGTCTCCGCCTCTCCTACAGGTCTGGATGAATGTTTCTTCTTTTATTCCTTGGCTGTCGGACTTCCATATAGTTCAATTTTCTGTGAGTTCTGGTTGTTTTTTGTTTTAAAATTTGTTGTTGTCCTTCTTTTGGTTGTACGAGGAGGCACAGTGTGTCTACCTACACCTCCATCTTGGCCAGAACCATCCTCACTAGCCTCGTTTTACTTGCCGCATGAAAACAGCTTCTGGGCAGAGAGCCTGGGCAGCCATTCTCCTTGAGAAGGGAATCGTGCACTCAGCAGTCACCCCACACTGATTGGCTCCCTGGTGACCCCTCCCAAGCAAGTGGTGACCCGTCCCGAGCCTGGGCCCAGAACACTTGGAAAACACTCCCTGGGTAGCATGGTGAAGAGTTGGAAGGGACTCTGACATGGGCCCTGACAGTTGGGAGTTTATTCTGCCCACCTGAACACACCAGCACAACGCTGCATACCCACAAGGTGAGGCTCTCCGCAGACCCTCCACGCAGGGGGTGCAGGAGTAGACCCCCACACGGACGTGGAGTGTTCAGCTAGAGGGAAGGGCAGGCTCATGGAGTTTTCATTAAGAAAGGACAGAGGACCTTTCCAGGGTATATGTGGCACACACACATGTTGTGTGACATCAGGCAAATTACTGGGCTTCTGTTTCCTGTGGATAATCAGGGTCTCTTCCTCGCAGGGCCGTGATCAGGACTAAAGGGGAAAACTATAATGCCTGGCAGGTAGTCAATACCTATTTGTGGCTGCTGTTATGACGGAGGCTATTAAACCTCAAGTTTGTCCAGTCACCTGGCAGAGGGATAGGGACCTCCTTCCGTGTGGCTGCCAGGTGAGGACTGTGGTCATCAACTGTGATCTGATGAATGTCAGGGAGTCCCTCCTCCCACCTCAACCTTGCACCCAGGACAGGCCAGAAGTTCATGTTCCCGATGGCAGATACCTGAGGCCCTTCCCTTCTTATATCTAAGGGAGCCCTCGAATCGAAGTGAAGGCCCAGCTGGCCAGCGTGGGGTTCAGAGGACACCTTATCCACAAGGAAGACTTGGACACAATGATGGACACACACACACACACACACACGTCTCCAACTCTGTAAATGAGTTACAGGGTTATGAAGCAGAAGGTGTTCTTCAGACCCTCCAAGTTTACTGTTCCCATAACAAAGCGCCCCCTTTTCCAGAACGAATCTACAGAAACCTCTGTGGAAACTCAAGGCCGAGGCTCCCACTTCCCAAGCATCCTCTCCCCTGAAGTTGCTGTCCTTGCTGGGAGAAGAAGGAAAAGTGCCTCTGGTACCTTGCAGACATTGCTGCATTGCTATTCACACCAGCCCTGCAAGCAGGGAGTAGCGCCCTGTGACTGGTGGGCAAACCTCCCACAAGCCCAAGAGCCCAGGATGATCCTTGCTTTTGACTGGAGTTGATAACTAAATTCAAACCCAAATCAGTTTCATTTTTGTTCTTATTACCTGTCAGCAGCTCTGAGAACCAAATATGTTATAAACAGAAAACTGGGAAATCAAAACCATCGAGAGTGTAAGCCCTCAGATGCCTGGTGTCCTTTTAAGAAAGGGGAACCCAAGAGCTGGGACTTACGTGGCCTCATCACCCAGGGTCCCACCTGCACCTCTCCAGCCCTACGGGGCAGATCAGGGAGCTGGCTTCTATAACTGACTTCACGTCTCATTTAAATCTTTAAAGAGCTGTGCTAAAAAGAGGACCTTCCAACCTTCAGCTGTCAGAAGGCAGGAAGTGGGAGTAGCCAGGTTTGGGACATACACAGCCATTCTCTGAGCCCAAGCGCACCCTTTCCCCTAACGGGACTGCAAAATGGAGGTCTTTGTAAAGACGCTTTGCGCTCTTGGAACCAGGGAGTGTTGGACACAATTCCGCTCTTGTGCAAAGGCTGCACTGAAAGCTACAGAGAGCAAAATCCCTACGAGGGCCCCACCAGCTGGAGGACCGGAAACACCCGATGAGGCGGACAAGGAAGGGTTGTAGGGAGAACCCTGTGGGCCCAGCGGTGCAGGCTCGAGAAATCACAGCTTTTGCTTACCGACCTGTCCCTGACCATGCCCGTCCTGTGAAGGGAGTACCCTACCTCCTCTTCGGTCGTCTGCATTGCTTTCTGGGAAACTTAGAGAAGTTGGGGTCAACTCAGAACATACATTTCCAAGGTTCTAGGGTAAAAGATGTTGTTTGTTGAAATATCTAGGCTAAGAATTAGAGGCTTTAAGGAGCAGCAAAGGAAAGGACATTATCCTAATTTTAAATTCTGCAAGTTTAACGAGGAACACTCAAAGAGTGACTTTAAAGACTAAAATTTTCCTGCAAAGTCCCTACAGTACTTTTTTCTTCAAGGTTAAGTAGACAAATAGCCTAAGGGCTGGCCGTCCAGTTTCAGGTATGATTTTATGTTGGTCTTGAGTACATTTTTGTAGGCGGGTTTGCACTGGGCCTGATACATACACCTCAGGCATGTAACAATGACCTGGGAACTGCGTACTTTCCCAACGGAGTAGGTTAGAGCCTGATGAAAATCACTGAGAGGGAACACTGAACCTCGGTTTTCCCATCTTTAAAGTGGGGATGGTAGGACCTAACGTAGTGTTTTTGTGGGGAATCAGAAGTAAAATACATGAGGTGTTCAGCAAAGCTTGGCACATGGTAGGTACTTCATAAATTATAGCTCTTATGATGATATTGAAAAATGAGGCCAACAGATCCAATAATCGTTCATAAACTGCTTGGCTGAGAAATTAGGCCCGTAGGTGGATCCATCAGTTACATTCAGGTCCTTGGTCTAGAGGTGGATGTGGGTGCTGTCCTTCCTCTTCCCTGGCTGGGTCCCCTTGTCCCCAGCCCTCACATATCCATTACTTCCCATTTTGTAAATCTCTGCAGAAATGTCACCTCAGTGTCTCCCCTGAACACCCTATACCCAATAGCGCCTCGCCTCTTAAACTCTGCTTCATTGTTATTTACATTAGTGATCATGACCTGACATTATCAATACATAAATTCAGTTCTTACCCATCTGTCTTCCACCTTGAACACAAGTAACGAGTGGGCAGAAACCGTGGGCTACCTTGGTGTATCCTCAGGACTTAGACTAGTGTCGGGAACGTGTCAGATGCTCAATGACTATTTGTTGAATAAATGAAGGGATGACAAATATCTAGAGAGTTCTGAAATTGTGGAGGTGGAAGGGGACCTGGCAGTTCTCTCCCACCTTGCACAGAATGTAGGATGGGCCACCGTTTACTGCATTCCAGACAGGGAAGCTTCTCTTTTCGGCTGGAATGTGCCAGATGCTTTTCCAACCTGCCCGTGAAACTGTTTCATGGCAGAGCCCAAACCCTGCCTCTTGCCCACTGAGCGGCTTAGTCTGGACCCTTGGAACCGGAAGATGGGTCTCTCCAGATCAACAGCATCCCTCCATCCATTATCTGCGAATAACGTGGTTGCCATCTAGGTCTCCTTCCTTTATATGTATCTCAGTTTTTCCATGTGTTTTTTTTAAATGGGCTCACCCAAAATATTACCAACACTGAATAAAATATCACAGAAACACAGCCTAAGATACGGGAAAATTAAATATCTGAACACGGAATGCAAAAGAATCAACGTGCTAAATCCTAGCAATCGTTGAACAGAATATAAAACCGAACATCTGTTGAAGCTCTGGAGAGGAAGATAACGCTCAGCCTCAAAGGAAAAACACAAAGATGCGCTCATTTGATTGTGTAAGAAATGAAATTTTGCACGTCGAAAAATAACGCAACAAAATAAAAAGGCTCATCTCACAATGGGAAGAACACCTGCCGTGTGCAAGGTGTAAATCATGGAAGTTATGTGAGAAGCTCACACCTGGAACAGAGTGAACAGTAAGAGGGTCTCCCTCCGAGGGAGGGCACAGCATGGAAACTCCTTCAGAACAAAGTAAAACCAGCGCGTACACACATGTACACACACGCACACACACACAGCTAAACGGTCCACTTCGGTAATCCAAAGTACACATGAAAGCAATGAGATATTACTTAAAGATGGCCACGCCCAGTTTTGAGACACACAGGGAACTGTGACGCTCACACCCTGCTGGCCTCGCTGTGCGGCGGTGCCACTGCTTTGGAAAGTCATTGGGTCATTAATGTGTATTGTGAGTCATAAAAACGTTCACACCCTTTACTACGGAAATCAGTATCGAAGATAAACTCCCAAACACACATTTTTAAAAAATATATGAATTGGTTCCCTGGGGATGGGGATCGACTACAAGCAGGTGGGAGGGGTCTTACTGAGGTGACGGGGATGCTCCAAAACTGGAATGTGGCGATTGATGGCCGGGCAATTTGGTAAATTTACTAAAATTCACTTAGTTGTGCATGTCAAATGGGTAAGTTTTATGGTATGTAAATTATACCTCCATAAAGTTATTAAAAGTATATGTATACATATTTTCATTGCAGCACTTCTTTTAGGCATGAAAAAAGATCAGTTGGACACCTCCCCAGGTGGAAAAAAAAATACGAAAATATTGCTCCTGTTCTTGCTGCTGCCAAACAAAAGGCACCACCAGGACCAACCACTCGCAGGCCCCGGGCAGGAAGGTCCTCCGTGGGTGGCACTGGGTTTTCACACATACTGTTCTCTTCTCCCACACCCCACCCAGCCTCCTCTCCATGTGCACTTCATCTGCACCATCTCGTTCCAACATCGTCATCTTCAAGGGGCACTGCCCCCTGTTGTTTGAGGGCAAACTGGTCTCTTCCTCTCCCAATGGTCCTTCCATCCCACCACCACGTTTTATAGCAAGTTTAGCCAAGAAGTCTTTCTGATGCCCCATGGAATCCTCGTGTGGCCCTTGTTGCATGGTTATGGACGCTTGGGTGTTCGGAAGGAGGCAGTGCTCTGTGTGTGTGTGAGTGTGTGTGTGTCAGGACGGAGGCTGTTGAATGATGTGATACAGGTGTCCTGGGACTTTCATAAGTGAAGAAAATTGTCAACACTTTTCAAACCCCACTGCCAAAAAGCAGCCCTCTTGAACAACGCAGCTGATAAAGAGCGAGCAAATGTGAGTTTTTGTAATGAAGGCTCATACAAGTTTGTTTAAATGAGGCTTATTTCTGTCTGGAAGTGTGAGTTGTTATACTCATCACAAAGCAGGCTCTTGTTTGTTGACTGACTGACTGACTGACTGAAGCATTCCTTCTCCTTTCCTTTACCTCTCAGGATGATGCTGAGAACACCTGTTAGTTTCTGGCGTTATTTTGATTCTCTGCTTCCTTTTTGTGATTCATCCTCCCCCTCTCCCCTTCCAACTGTGGGCTTCCTGAGTCTGTTTCTTGACTCCGTGATACCTCCTGCAAAACCTCCTGCACTGTACGGCTGGCTGGCTTTCCAAGCAACAAAGAGGACCTTGAGGAATGAAACACAGTTGCCGCATCTGTGTTTTGGCCCATCTTCCATCTCTGCCCACCTAACACCCCACCCCCCATCTTTTCCTCCATGTATCATGGTCCAGAGACTGCCTCAGATCCAAGTTTCAATGAGAATCTGGACATTTAAGCTCTGTCCCTGACCCAGGAATAACCGGGCGGGAGAGGCGCATTCTACCACTTGAACATCTGGGAATGTGGAGCTAGAATCCAAAACAAACATGATGAAGAGGAGGCGGGAAAGGGTGGAGAAGTGGGGTGAAGGACACCCCAGGGGATGCTGGTCAGTGCTCCTCCTGTCGGGCTGTGGCAAGAGGCCAGGGCTCTGTCCCCCTTCCTCGGGGCTGGATGCGTCAGGGCCTCGCCAGTCAGGGAGCGTTTCAGCAGCATTTCCGTTCACAGTCCGACAACAATTGAAAACAAATGCCGCAGGAACACAAAGTAATTAGCTGTGCTGTTCAAGTCTCCCCCCACCCCCACCGCCCCCCTCCACCGCCCTGACTTACTTCATTAGAAAAATCAATCGCAGCATTAACTAACAGGCTTTATTCTAATTAGACTCTGGTCTCATTCGTAATGGGTGGCAGGAGGGGGACAGACTCCAACTGTCCCTTTGACCACACGCAGGAAGGATCACCGGCGATAACTACAGCAGTGACAACAATTCCAGGACACTGGGTGTCTCATTTCCAAGAGAGTAAGTATTAACTAAGCAGCTTTGAACCCCGCACCGCCCCCCCAAGTGTTTATTAATCCCAAACCCTGAGTCTCTGAAAAAGAGGAGGATATTTTAGAGGCTTTAAGGTACCTAGTTTCTCAAGCTTTATCTGACGGTGGCGCTCAACATGACCTCAGAGATGCTTCTAGCCCACGAGGAGGGGAGCAGGAAGGAAGGTAGAAAGAAGCAAGGATGAAGGAGGGGTGGGGTGTCCGTGTCTCTAGGCCAAATGGAACTGATGTCCTCGAGCAAGGGTTGGTGACTTTCTCTGCCGAGGGGCAAACAGTAAACACTCCAGCTTTGCATTCCACACAGTCCCTGTTGCAACTCAACTCTGGTGACGTGAGCGTGAAGGCAGCCACAGATAAACGCCAAAACAAAAAAAAAATGGCTACATTCCAGTAAAACTTTTTTATGGACACTGAATTTGCAAGCTCACATTATTTTTCACATGTCAGTAAATATTATTCTGCTTTTGTCCGCCCCTACCCTTTAAACACGTAAAAACCCTTCTTGTCCGGGGCAGTAGATTTGGCCTGTGGGCAGGTGCAGAGACAAGGACCACCATCGGGGGGCTCAGAGGCTAACCCTGTCGAGGGTTTGGTCTCCTCCTCCCAAGAGCAGTGATCGCTTCCATCTTGAGAGACATTTGTCTCCAGATGGGACCAGAGCGCGCCTCCAAAATGTCATTTCATACAATTGTTCTTATTTTACAGACGACAAAACCATCCGTCCAAATAAAAATTAAATGAAAAAATTTTCCTGCAACCCCCTCTTCCTAATGGATGGAGTGTTCAAGTTTCATTTCAATCTCTGTCCATGGGTATGTCATGTTAATATCATTTCAATCTATAATGGACACAATTTTTAATTTTGCTTTTTTTTTTTTTTTTTTTACTGAATGTTATAAAACTTTTCCCTGTTGTAACTGATTCCTTACAATGCTGATACTAGATATACAATAATTTTTCAGTGGAATTATTTGTGGAAGATTTATAAGCCATTTAATGGGCTTAATTCACAGGGTGGTCTTAATGAGTCTATTTCCAGGTACAGAAGCTCAGGTTTAGCCTTGGCTGGTGGAGCTCAGTGGACTGAGCACGGGCTGGGAACCTAAGGGTCACTGGTTCGATTCCCAGTCAGGGCACACGCCTGGGTTGCAGGCCAGGTCCCCAGTGCAGGGCGCATGAGAGGCAACCACACGTTGATATTTTTCTCCCTTTTCCTTCTTCTCTTCTCCTCTCTCTAAAAATGAATAAATAAAATCTTTAAAAATAATAGCATTTATGCTAAGTGAAATAAGCCAGGTGGTGAGAGAGAAATACCACATGATCTCACCTTTAACTGGAACATAATCAACAAAAGAAATCAGCAAAGAAAATACAACCAGAGACATTGAAATTAAGAACAATCTAACAATGGCCAGAGGGGAAAGGAGAGGGAATAGTGGGGGGAAGGGTTTCCAGGAAACACTATAAAGGACACATGGACATAACCGAGGGGGAGGGTGGGAGCGGGGGAGGGGGATGAGATTGGCTGGGGTGGGGGGAGAGTGGTGGGAGGAAAATTCAAACTGTAATTGAACAACAATAAAGTAATTAAAAAAAATAATAAAAAAAGTTCAGGTTTAAATAGCAGCCCCTCATCCCCAAGCCAGGACAGCCCACTCCACAGCCTGGAGCCTAATGGGTCTCTGCCATGGTTCACTTCCTCTAGGACAATGGGTTTTAGCAAGTCGAGGATCTCGATCCATATGCCTCTTGACAAAGATGTGCCTCCTTAGATGTGACAAAGACTCCACAGAACTCTTTATTCTGAGCGAACTGCTATGTCCCCGAATTTAGGTGCAACATGGTTGGAGATTTGGGAAGACGAAGCACTTATCTCCTTTCCTTAGCGTTTTTAACTGAGCACAGTCAGGAGTCAGATGGGAATGTTTTCTTGCTGGAGAACCCAGCAGGCCCTCCTGATCCCCTCCCCTCCCCTCCCCTCCCCAGGCCAAGGCCCTGTGGATGGGGACAGACCCACCCAGTCACAGGTAGAGCCTGGAGGATGTCCAGTTTGCCCCTCTCACTACTCCACGGGCTAGCAGGCCCAAGAGGAGAGAGTGTGAGACGGTGGCTCCTTCCCTTCCTCACTGCAGAGAGCAGCGACGGTGTTTGCTGGACCACAGTGCTCACCTCCCTTTTTCTCTTTGCTTTCAGAATCGGAAGGATGTGCAGTAGACCACGAGAACTGCAGCCATCCATGGGGCAGTCTCTACTCATAGAAGGCAGAGAACATGAACTAGCCAGATCCAGGGGAGAGAAGGCCCAGGGAGCAGTGAGGAGGGGGCGCCCTGGGCCCAGGGTTGAACAGCACATGTCCGTGTGGCTTCCCTCCTCTTCCAGGACATGACTCAGGTGACCAAGCTGCACCCCAGCAGAGGAAGAAGAGCAGGGTCCATGGGACTTCATTATGGAGCCTGATGAAGCTAACACACCCAGGAATGAGCAGCTTGGGAAAATGACAACCGAGAGGGGAGTCCCGAGGATACAGGCCAGGCCAGGGCAAGCAGCACTGACAGGAGGGTGGGGACTATTTAGTCTAATGAAGCTCTGATTAAGTTAAGGGTGGTCGCACACTTGGCTGAGTGCCCAATAAGACCACCAGAGCCCTTAAAAACAGCGATTTCAAATGAAATCTAAAGAGGAGAGTTCCAGGTGGTTTTGAGTGGGCTCCCCGCCTGCACGTTAGCTGCCGGAAGCTTTTCTTTCACCCAGCTGCACACCGGGATGCGGCGGAAGGGGTCAGCAAGGCCGGTGACCACTGCCTAATTCGCTTTTTTCCACTTGACATTTCCTGTTTTCAGTGACTTAATTTTGAAAAATGTACAAGCTACACAGTCCAAGTATAAGGACTGTAACAAACACGAGATGTGCCTCGCTCAGACATAAGAACTAGTAGTACTTTGTAACATTTGCTTCTGGCCGCCACCCTCCCCACTAAGAAATGAAAGTACCATCTCATCGCCTTTCCCGCATCGCAGGGAGCACAGCGCTGGTCATGGGTTTGCTAAGTGCCCCTCGAGCTCATTCTGATATCCGTTTCATATTCATACTACATTAAAGCAACTATGCTTTATGTGTGTATGGAGGTCTCAAATATGTTACAGAGGGCATTTATAAATGTAACATGTAGACACACACCACACCAATGTGTGCATGCTTCTGTGTGTGTGTGTGTCAGTGCCTGGTATACAGCCAGCATTTCCTAAATACTTGTTGAGTGTCCACCTGTAAACAGTGTACAGTATTTTTTGTGTTTTTAAATTTGTGTGATATCATACAATTTTTATCATTCTGCATGGTCCTTTGTCTATTTAATAATACAGTTTGCTAGGTATAATAACATATACCTGGTTCATTTCTTTAACTGCTACCTAATACTGTAGTGTAGAAATGTACAGGCTTTTATTTATCCGTTCCTCTATCATTAGACACTTAGGTTGTTTCTCTTTTTTTTTTTTGCTGTTATTGTTTCTTTTGTTTTGCTACTGAACACAGAATGCTTCAGTAAACTTTACTGTATACATGAGAATCTTAATGATATACATCTGTAAGTTTAATTGATGCTTTTTATTGGTTTGTGTCAACAGGACTTTATATATTCTGGCTTCAGATCCTTTTAATGTTTTAAGGGTTGCAAATACATTTCAAACTAGTTTAGCAGATACTGCATTTGGGAATTTCAAAGCTCATTACTAAGGTGGATACTGACCCCTGATACTCACCTGGCTCCTGTGTCTATTTCCAATTTGTTTAGAACCCCCAAGGCAAGCAGGGTACGCCCAAACCTCCAAACCACCCCCGACCAATTCTGAGTGTGTAGGTTCTCCCCTTTTGAGTCTATTGAGCAAAATGGGATTAAAATGGGGGCAGCCTTGAAGGCTCTGCTCCCTCCCTACAGAAAGCTCTCTGGGAGCAGAGTGCGTCTCCACTCAACAGAATTTCAAAGAGAGGGATAAGTGTCCCACGGACGACAAGATATTGCAGAATAAAATTTTCTAGAAATGTGTTGAACATACGATTCTTCAAAATTCCTTCCCAACTGATATAAATGGGCAGGTCTCATTCTCTGCTACAGAGGGTCTGTTTAGTGGGACTTTAAAAAGTTGGGGGTCAATTGGATAAAATGCTCTCTACAGTTCCTCCCAGCTCAAAATCGTATGCTTCTAGATTAGAAGCTCCCGAAGGGCAAGGATCCAATTTCGTAATGCATTATTACTCGCCCAATTCCTCATTTCTGGGTCCAAAAAATACATTTCAATTAAGCTTGTGAAATGAATGAAAGAAATCAGTCTTACCATGTTAATGATTTTATGGGCGGAATGATTCCCTTTCCTGACTATTTTTGTTGTTGTTATAGGCATTTTAAAGCTGGTGTTAGTGAATATTTCTAAGACCAGCTTTTACAAAACCCACAAGAATTAAAAAAGAATAAACCCTTCAAACAAGAAAAAAATATGGGGACGCAGCTGGACCCAGGCTGCTGGAACTGAGTCACAGGCTCATTCTGTTATCACAGACATGAGCTAGCAGTTCAGGTTATTTACTGACAAATCTAATTCTGTAAGATCTTTATACCACATAGTGGGGAGGTGGGTCAATGCACTGGAAAGTTTCCTAATTTAATCACCTACCTGCAAGGAGACATCTGTACCACAGGAAAGCGTTTGCTCCCGAAAGACTCATGCTGGTAACTTCTGCATTGTTAGTTTCAGCCTTAGCCTCCCCCCTCAGTTTCCCCTCCAGATCTTTACAAATGAATGGCCTTGGTGATATGGGTACAGGCCAGTCAACCAAAATGAAACTACCAATCACAGAGCATTACAACTCTCAAACGCTCTGCTAGAGACTCTACAGTGATTTTTTTTTTTTTAATTTCCCAGACAAGTTAGTATTACCATCCACATTTTTTTTTGATGAGCCAAGCGAGGACCAGAGAGGTTATAACTGATTAGCCTGAGGTCACACAGCTGCTGCTGGAGCTGGGCCTTGGATCTGGCCCTGGTGTGGGGCACAGGCTCTCTCTCTGCTCCGTGTTGCCTCTCTCCCCGACTCTCTCGATCCGGTTTCTTGGCCCTGCACCTGCTCTGCTGCTCCTTGTTAGAGCGCCTTGCATCATACCCAGGGCCCTTTGCTTCGGGAGTCTGCCCGGCCACATGTCTGTTCTTTGTGATCTTTGGTTCCTGCTAAGCCCTGTGGCCTTATTTGACCCTTCATTCATTGAACAAGTTTAGTAAGCAGCAGTTCTGTCCCAGGCCCTGTGCTAGGTTCTGGGGAAACAAAGACAAATGAGAACCAGCTCTTATGCTTAGAATTGCCTGCTTAATGCTTCAGTCCTTTTAGACATTCTTAAATAATAAAGCAGCCGTTATGGAGGGTGGCACCCTCTCTATCCCTGAGTGCCCTGTGCCCTGAGGGCTAACACAATGCCCAGGACTGCCAAATGCAATGGCCACAGGGTGGAAGGGAGAAGGACAGCCCCAGAAGAGAACGGGAAGGGGGAGCTGAACACGGACACGTCAAAGGGAGGACACACATCAACGTCACTGGGTCTCTCAGCTCTGGGCGGTACCTTGGTCACCTTCCCTTGCCCTTGTACTTGCACTTGTGGCAAAAGGACACTGTTGACTGAGCCCCACGCTGCCGTGGAGCTCGGAGCATCGCTGGCCACGTCACTCATGAAAAAGCACGATTCTTATTTGCGTTCAAGTACTACATTTTTCCAGAATTCTTCTCATGTGCTATTCCCTAAAAAGCCAGACTGACCTCAAGAGCGGTCTAAGAGTCAAGTCCTCCAGAAAAAAAGAGAGTGAGCAGAGACCACGTGTGCTGCACTTTGTTTAGGCTCGTTGCCTGCTGTACGTTCTGGCTTCACCACCTGTCACGATTGGCTGCACGGGATGCTGAGCTCCTTGGAGCCCGGAGCGCGCACACACCTCGCCAGCGGCTCCCACAGCAGACTTACCATCACAGGGGTTGAGAAGTCCCTGGGTAGAGCTATGCAGTAGGGAGGTACCAAAACACATCCTTAGCCTGGTCACGACACCTTTAATTTCTCTGACAGACGAGAAAAGGTGCACACAGGAGAGAAAAAAATGACAAAGCAGGGGGATGCCAGGAGCGGAGACACAGGAAAGGGTGGGTTATTTGCAAAAGCGATAACCACGGAGCAAGCAATTATTTAATGGGATGATACCGGCATCCCAGTGCAGTTCCAAAACGCTTGTCAGTAAGAGCATCTCTCCACCAGTGTCGAAGGCCTCGGTTGTTACTGAAAGTTACAGGTCGGGGAGGGACACACTACGACTTCCTGTGCACATGGGACAGGCCGTGTGGCGTTCTTTAGGATCTCAAATACAGCAGTGACGTGTTTTCTCATCACTCGCACACACTGGTGAGGCCTTTAAACACACCCCCAGAGAGTAAAACCTAGCACCGGCTATGCCTGCCAAACATTATATTTTATTCTATGGCAGCTCTGAGGCTGAACGGCCTGCTACAGGGACAAAGGCACGCGAGTCACTCTCTTCCGGGGACATGCGGACACCTTCTGATCTCTGACACCCTGATTCGAAATGTGTTCAGATTCACCCGATGTGATGTTAAGAGAGGAGCCCTTGGAAATAAATACATACATGTACACTTACAGTGATCTTTCTCACCAATGAGCTTAGTTCCGGAGGCCAAGGAAGTCAGGCCACTTCAGGAACCCAAACAGTTTCTAAGTGTAAGTGGGTTTTCAACAGATGTAGAGGTCGGGAGATAAACACATACCTTTCAAAACCAGCTGACTCTCAATCCACACCCTGCTCTTTCTCGAACATACCCTTAAAATGTCACACTGAATGATTCCAGGCAACAGTGGTGAGTCTCAAAATCCGACCGGGGCGAAGGATTGTGAGTTAGTTTTGAGAAGAAAGGGAAGTAAGAAAGGAAGGGGAACGGGTTTGCATATTATTTGCCCTGTTTCCTCATCCTCTTTGGCATCAGAAATACATCAAGATAAGGTCACCATAGGGGTAAGGTCACTGGGGCTGACCTGATGGATCAGTTGGGCCCTAGAGCAGTGGGAAGCATGTTAAGGAAATGCATCCTAAAAAATTCCACACGTTCTTTGCCTGGGGCCCGCGGACAGGCTCCAGGAAATCATAAAACCCTGACATTTCACTTAAGAATGTGTATATGGTATCATGTGCATTTTTATAGAGTCTTTAAAACTGTTACAAGATTCCAACAAGATGCCCAATGACCCTGACAAAGCTGCAGAAGTCTGGCCTGAGAAAAACTAACCAGATGCAAATGGCATTGCCGTGAGATATTCTTCATGTAATATTCAGGGTTGTTTTTGAGACTCTGTGATCATCAGCTGTTCCTACATCCCCATTAGGCAAAGTATAACTCCCTGCTTTTGCCTGGAGAAGATATTGATATTCAGGTACTTAAAAAATGTATCGATGTTTTCTGCTTCTTACAAGTAAACTCAAATGGAGAGTAGAAAGCATATGTTAAAATGGGGTGTCACAACTTCCTGTGAATTTGAAGTTATTTCCAAATAAAAGTTTAAATAAAGAAAAATGAATCGGGTATGATCTGGATTTGCTACTATATTCAGAAACTCCCAGGGGCTCAGGTTTAATAATCCAGATATCTCCTTTCTCCTCTAAATACAGTGTTTAAAAATCATTATCCCACTCTGCGCTAAAATGTCACTTTCCTCAAGCTGCAAAATTAGTCAAACGTCACCACTTCACAGGAGGTTCGGGAGCCTGTGAATCGCACGGCACAACCACAATAGACCCAGATGGGATAATGATGAGACGGACGAGCAAAAAAAAAAAACCACAATGAAGTCAAAATAAATGAGACCCTCTCATTGTTTCACAGGGTTTTACTCTACCCCTGCCCCAAACAGAAGTACATCAAACAGAGGTCATAAAGCTTTTCTGAACTCTCGCTGGTCTCCTGACAAAATCTCTCCCTTCGTCATGGCCAGAGGCGGCTCAGTGACCTGGCCTGCCACCCCCCAGCATAGTGAAACCCAGGGTCCAGCGAGCTGTCCCAGCTGCTCCTTCATGGACCCCAGGCTCACACAGGATGCAACACACACTTGTGTTCAATACAGAAGGACGTGACGCACAGTGACAATGGGGGGCTGGGGGGTGGGGGAGGATGGAGAAGGCCTCCTCCATCAGTAAAAGAATTAGATTTTTACAGAAATTCACTTTTAAAATTGAGCTCCTCTGACAAGGGACTGTTTCCTCCTTATTTCGTATCCCGTATTTCTTATTTATTTTTCTGTCCTGAGTAACTAGCACAATGTCTGATACTCAGTAAGTCCTAAATAATTGTTTAGTGCATTTTTTGCCACCTGCTTGTCTATGCCACCATTAACTTCTTAGAAAACCACCAATCCACCTGTGACGCACAGGTTAGCTGTAGCTCGGCACCGTGACCCTGAATTAGAACACTGGAGTCGCAAATACGTTTCACCATAAACACCAAATGATCTAATGGTCCTGATTTCTTTATACTAATGGTACTATTACATCTATCTTTAAAAAATTATTACTTTATTTTTTATATCTATCTTGGGGGGGATGGAGTAGAGATTTTCTTTGATATCAAGAGGAGAATTGAAAAGTAATTTCAAACCATGTCCTATAGACATTCAATAAATGCAAAGGGTGAATCAAGGGAGGGCAGGTCTAAAGCTTCCGTCAATCTTGTGTCTCATCAATTAAGGAAGTAAAAGCAATTCCTGAACATTTCTGAGATGGATTAAATCTCAAAGCTCAAGACCCCTCAGAGTGACTGCTCATTTTCAGCATGACACTCGAAGTTTAATTATTTTTTAAAATCAATCCCATAAAACCTAAAGCATGATTTGAGTTGCATTTCTGCTTGTCCTCATGCTAGCTTGGACCAAAGGGATACTAAGCAATGGTTAAAAAGTTAGGGAAACACTTTTTAAGAATGCAATTTCCAATTTGGGGGTATGTAAACTGTGGCAAAGATTACATAAAGCCAAATACCTATATGAAGAAGGAAACTTTTAAGTTTTAGAGGCCTAATGGTTAAGTCATACGCAGGACACACACTCACAATATTCAGAAGGATGAGCTTCAGACGAGAGAGGGGACACAGGAAAGCCTGGTTCAGAGAGGACAGAAAATTCCTCTAGAAATCTGTAACTGGCTGCATGTCACAGACGGAACAACAGCTCTTTGTTGAATGGAAATGTACTCAATAGTGGGAACACGTGTTTATGTTGAATCCACAAGTGCTTCTTTGTCCAGCGAACTTGACATCTAATAAGCGATCAACCTATAAACTTTGCTTTTGTTATGCTAAAGACATCACACTCTATATACCCAGATGCAAAAAGGAAAGAGGAACATCCAATATCAGGTGGGAACAGTGAATATCAGTTTTGAGTAAAAAGAAGTAGAATTTCAATTCTGGAAACACACTGGAAAGGACTCAGGTCATCTTAAATGCCTTATCAGATCTGTATATGTTGTTTAAAAGATAGATTACAATTCAGGTTTTAATTTTTTCAGACTAACTCTGACTAGTAAGCAGATCTTTTTATTGCCAGAAAACTAGCAGAGGGAAAAAAAAATCCAAACAAACTGAGAAAGAAAAGATCTTCACCAAAACAATGGGAACAGACATTTCTTTTTATGCCTCTGGTTACTAAAACAAAATGTTATCGGCACGGCGAACGGCGTTTGAGCCAATCTGTGAACCTTGGTAATTAGCCCTGGAGGGAACGTTCCCTCTGAAAAGTCATGCACAGGCGGAAATTAAACTGAAACTAAGCATGAAATACTATCCTTCTAAACGAGTATTTATGCACAGTCAGGGGGCAGTGGAGACAAACTACCATTTACATTCATTCTCCATCTCTCTTTTCCCATTGGCGATAGCTGCTGGTCTTTGAGCGGTGTGTTAGGAGACTGTACAATTATCCTTAGCGGGGACCTGCTGCTGAAATGCCGATGAGTGTAAGGCCTCCGTTACCTTCCACCGGGTGATGGATAGCACCACTTGGGAATTTATGAGGAAATGCCCAGATCAAAGGACCACAAAAAGTACAAGAGAAATAAAGTTAACACAGAAAAATTGTCAAAGGCAAAATTGGCCCATGACACCTTAGCTAAAGGACTGATATGTTCCAATTTAGGATTCAAGCTTTCAAATGGTAACACTCAATTTAGTAGTTAAAATTCATCCCTCTGCACCGATGAGTTTAAAGTCTATAAGCATGTAAGCCTGTAACTGTTATCAGAGTCCATACTCCATTCAGCTGACTAGCACACGGCACCCTTGAAATCATAAATATGGGTTCAATTTCCACATGGCTCAACTTTATAACCTACTGTGAATGTGAAACTCACACACATTCCTAAAGAAGCAACGTGGACGCTCTGCCTTGGAGCCACACAGAAGTGGGACAGTAATAATAATTATTATAATTACTGTGAGCTTTGCAAACCTGGGGAAGTTACTCAAGCACTCTGAGCCTCAGTTTCCTTGCCTGTAAAAGGCAGATAATACCTGTCTCACAGCCATTACCCTGAGGTGTGTGTTGACTGCAATATGCACATGATGTTTATAAAGGACCCAAAGCGAACTCAGGCACTAGGTGAGACTTGGCAGGTACCTACCTTCTTGCTTGCGGTCTGAGATCAGAGAAGTGCTTACAGTACCGACAAAGGTGCTCATGAGTCTCTGGCTTTACACACTTTAATTAATGATCAACGGTAGCCCAGGATCCTGGGAAGCTAGCTCCATTATACCTTAAACATTCTCACAGCCACATTTTATTTTTTTTTTGGCGCAGAGAGAGGGACTTTTGCTTTAACTCTCCACCCAGCCCCTTACAAACATAACTTTGTGACACAGAAACCAGAATAGTGTGACCCTAACGCATGAGGCAATTAGCCTTGAAACATGAACTTTATTTTACTTCTTACCTTTTCGATTTTTTCATCCAGCATTCTGAAGAATTCTTGTTGGCTCTCAGAGGTGTGGATGCTGGAAAACAAAGAGCAGTGAAGTGCATTAACATTAAGTTCCATTTTTTCGTAAACCTCCCACCCTCAAGAAAAATGCTGAGTCCCCAAACGTGGAGGCGGGCATTTATTCATAGCAGACTTTCCCACTGGAATACTTGGAAGGTATAGTAGGAATAAGTGTTATCACAGCGATCCCGCAAATGCATTTCATAACAGTCTATCAATGCCTATGATTTAAGAAATACGATTTCCTCTCGCCGTACGCGTTACTCATAGTGATGTTACTGGGAGGTGTGTGCCCGATTTTTTCTTCAGATACACAATTTGTGATTTAAAAAAGCAGAGGCAAGCAAGCACATGACACGTTCCCCACCCTGGGTGTAACCGTATAAAAATATATCCTAGTTATTATATGGAAATTTGTGTTTTACAAAGGCTGCCAGTGTCAGCATGATATTCAGCTGACTGCATAGTCGTGGGCTGGCAGCCAGTGTGCTGAGAACTTGCCATTGGCCGTGAACACCGATGGGCATCGGTGACATCGAACGTACCCTTCTGGGACAGCAGTTCCCTTGGAATAAAGGAGGAAGTTGGGAGGCAGGTCTGGGCAGTACCAGCCCCGTGTCTTTGCTTGTTCCACCCCATTTAACAGCACACTTGGTGAGGTGGTCGTGGTCACATGGGGAAGGAGAGCAGAGAAGCTCGCTGATGGGAAGTGCGTGGGAGGAAGGGGCCTGCAGGTGGAATGGTTTTCGAGACTGTAGTGTCTACTTGGCACATAGTGGTGGGTCCCAGGGAGGTTCAGGACGCTGGGGTGGGAGACACACCACACAGTGTTTCTTTTACCATTAGTGTCTGTTGGCTGTTGTGGCTGCGGGGGCAGGGCAGAGGTGGGGGGAGGTGGCTCTGGAATAGCTTCTTCCCTTCAAGTTCAGGTGTGGCGAGCAGCCCACCCGACATAGCCCTCAGCATGGCGCCTCATCCTTTCGGGCTCACAGACAGTGACACAAGGATCCCAAACCCTTCGGCTCTGCTATGACAGAGAGCGGGGATCCAAGGAGGCTTCGCCCTGTGTGTATCACCAGGATTTCAAATCTAGGGGCACAGTGACATCAGCTCTGATGTCAAAGGAAAACAGGAAGCCTACCTGGGCCATGGTCAACGCTCATGGGTATAAAGCATGTCTATGTGGGCCACGTGAACCTGCCTCCGTCATGTGAGTACTGAACTGAGGCAAGTGCCCTGCTTCATTCTCACAGGTTAGGAAGGTGGGGCGGAATCTGGGGTGATGAGAATTTCAACAGTCTCCTCCGTCTCTGGCTGGGCAGAAAAGCCATCGTGCATAGCTGAGTTTTCCCAGACTCCTCGTGGTTTTACTTTCAGTGGCAAGCATTTTTCGTTCGAGGCACTAGAGGCTCGATCACAAGCACTACTTAACGTCCACTTCGTGACCGACGGCCACTTCCAGGGTCTGACGTCACAACAGACTTCTGGGAAACCCCCAGAACCGTCTTTCAGCAAAATGGCCCTAAACCCCAGGCTTGTGTTCTTCACCTGCATTTGAGCTTTTCCCTCGTTTCTCCTCGTCAGAGGAGGTATCGGTTCTCTTTTGGTTTTCTTCCCGGTTGCTGCATCTACTCTGTGCTGGGAACCAGCAATGCCAAATGGTTAGAGCCTGTCTACAGTTGTGTAAACAGGCTCGGGGTGGGAGGGAGCCTGGGGGATTTCTTGGGAGCCAGGACATGAATATTCTGGCACCCGCTGTGGCTGCTCAGACACTTTTTGGGAATCTCTCCTGTTCCTGGCCAAGCCCTCCACAGATAAGGCTACAGGACAGTGCTGGGTGCCAGACAGGAAACACAGGATGACACAGATCTCTTAATAGATAGATAACCATATGTATGTCAGTTTCCCTTGGAAATTCCAAGAGACCTCATAAAAACAGCATTTTTAGGATTTGATGTTCACTGTGGAAACCTTTGTGTTAATAAGCTTTTTAGCATATATTGGCCTGTGTATAACAGGAAGGCAATAAATATAACACTAATTGATCTCATGGTCTCCATTTAAATGTACGTGACTTGTGACCTCACAGGGCAGCACAGTCTCTTGGCAAGGGGAGGCGCAGACTTCTGACGCCTCATCTATAAAGCCAGGGGCTGATCTGAGGTCCCTTCCAGCACTTAACATTCTATGACTGTGACTACCTTCCATCAACTCCTTTCTTGAACTCTTACCACATGAAAACGAGGATGTTTGGTTAGTAAATCAACATATGCACATTAGTCAGACAAAGGGGAAGTCTTAAGTAAAAGGGCCTCTTGAAACATGTCTGCCATCCCAGGCTCAACAATGCCTAGGCTCAGGGGTCCATGTCAAGAGCGTGGGACCAAAGGTGATGGTGATGACCCCAAGCCGGTAAAGCAAAAACCAGAACAAAAAGCTCAGTGATTTCAGCTTTGTGTGATTTAGTACATGCTCTGTGACCACTTACAAACAAGACAAAACAGGTGACCCTTGATTCAAACAAACTGGACAAAAGCCACATAACCCCAAATTAGACAGGATGGCGTGTTTCCACCCCACTTGGACACGGAACTAAATATTAACCTTACTCTGGGGTAGAAGGACAAGTTGGGAAGCGAATGAGCATCTCCATGTCCACATGCGCCCTTTGAGAAACAATGCTAACTAAACGGAGGCACCCACCTGGCTTGCCTTCAGTTGGGTGCATCTCTGCGATCACACCTTGATACAGAGATGCTGTCTGGTTTTCCCTTGTCTGAGAGCGTTATAGCAACCCCGCCTGCTTCTGCCTCATTTCAAAACCCACCACGAAGAGCCGTGCACCAGACTACTGGTTCACTGCCTTGCCCCCTTGAAATGCAGTATGTGGACTGTGTTAGGGGACAGAGTGGAAGAAAGGTGACTTATTTATTATCAAATCCTGATGCATGCATGAGCTCTTTCAGACACACTCTGCTGTCCCTGGAAGTGAGGCAGACACCGGCAGGTGGCGCGGATGCCTGCACGAGGTCCCTGTTATCTGGGCGTCATCTTAGGGAGGAGGTCCCCAAAATCAGGAGGCTTCCTCGGCTGTTTCCCATAGGTTCGTTGCAGAGGCAAGCCCTGAAGTCTCTCCTGCAGGGGCAGAGGCAGAATATTTACCCTGATGAAATAAAAATAGCCCACATTGACTGGCTCCTGCTCAGATAAATGTCCTCTTCTCATGTGGGAACCCCATCAACACAGTGGCGTTAATACTAGTTTTTACATTGAAAAGTAAAACTTTTCACTGTGAGAAATAGTCCCTTCATTCCTAGGTAACAGCTCGACTCCTAAACGCTTCCTGTCGCACAATTTGGTGATTGTGAGTAGGCAGCCAGGAGGAGAAAAACACACTGGCTTTCTATCTCTCCTCAAGATGTTAGAAAGGAAAAACTGAATTCTTTGCGATTTAGTTTCTAAAGTGTAAGTACTTGATGCTAAATTAGATGAATTCATCTAAAAGACCTTCGGAAAAGCCTGCATGCTGGTGCCTGATTTAACTAACAAAGCTTAACAATTCCAGCAATCCTGTTTCTCTGTAATAACTACAACTCGACCTGGGAAATGCCAGCACCCCCATGGAGGACTTCCCGTGGTCCCTGGTGGATGACGGCAAAGCTCTTGTGACTTAACCGTGAGCCAGCAGAGGCCCTTCCTTCTGTGACTTCTCTGCTTAATGAGACTAGAGATGAGGACATGATGGAATGAACCTGGCTGACAAGCAAACGAATAATCAGAAGGTGGGCCAAATGAGCTTGAGAGCTGAAAGATACGTGGCTATGTTCAATGACTTTTAAAAAAGTTTCCAAAAAAAAACTTAAGCCAGCAAAGTATGAGAAGGCAAAGCCCCAATCCCCTGATAACGTCAGCTGCAAAAATGAAATTCAATTATTCACTGGGTTCCCAGCAAATCTTGGCCCCAACAGTTTTTTTTCATGATCATCAGCATTATTTTTCAGCTGGACGTCGGGGAAGTGGGGCCTAATCCTAACCCCCACATCATGACGCACCTTTGCTTGCAGTTCGTGGATGGCGTGTGCTCACTTTTAGCTCACTGTTTTGTTTTTAAAAAATAGTATAATGAGCGCCCATGAAGACAAAACAAAAAACAAAAGCTAGGACCTTGACAACCACTTAGAGGTAACTGACCTCCCTCCCTGGCTCGTTTCAGTTGCTGTGACTTTACGAAGAGTGCAGCATGCTCTGAGCAGTCTTCCAGGGCTTGCTCACTCCTTCCTGCGCTCCATCTGCCAGGTCGGCCAGCATTGCGCACGGCTCTCTAGTACATTCATTTTCACTAATTTAAGTATTAACTTCAAATGAATTTAACGTTAACTTGCATATTGCACTGTGTGAATACAGTGTAGTTTATTTTCCCCAACTTCTAGTTAGAGGGCATTTGGGTGGCTTCTAATGATTAAGGCGTTCTTACCAAGTCATTGTGATAGGCACCGGGAGTGAGTTATTTCATTTCCTTCTCAGCCCTATTAGACACTTCCATTTTTCCCTGAGAAAACTGAAGCTCAGAGACATTAGGCCACTTGCCTGAGATCACAAAGTCCCTAAGAATGTGCTCCACCTGTGGGGGCAAATGAAGATGTGAAACTTATCTGCCTTTGTCATTAATGAACCTGCCATTGTCTGGTACGAGACTGTCCTTCCACTCGTGGGGGAAAAAACTCATTATCTTATTTTAAACAACTGCATAATAAATAAGAGTTTCCTTGATCCCATGAACCAGCAAGTAAGAAAAGTAAAATTCTTCTCTGAGCCCTCAGAAGGTTTTCTTAGTTGAATTCCAGGAACCCAATGTTCTGACTCACACTTTACAAGACACACACACACACACACACACACACACACGAGCATGCTGCTGGGTGAGGAATTTTCTTCATAATCTTAATGTAAAAACATGAGCCAAGTTTAATCAAGTTCCCCGAAAGGGTCAGCCCATGTCACTTTGAAAGTGTGCTGCTTCAGTGTGTCCAAGTGAAATTAGCATTCACTCTGAAGGCAAAAGAAATTCTCCTTAAGCTAGTCTCTGCTTAGAACTCAGGAGATAAGGGAAGCATTTAAAAATAGCATGTATCAAATGGCTGGGATGAAAAGATAATTAGGTTCTGGCCTCAGATATCTGTTGTTCCCGAAGGCAGATAAAGTTAGTGCAGATAAAAGTGATTACCAGGGAAATGGACGGGAGAGGATGTGGTAACAGCATCACGCTCACCCAAGGGCACCAAAATGGGCTGTACCGAGATACGGATGTTAGAAATGACAAGTGGATTTTGAAATGTCTAGTTTTCTTCGAGACTGAAGAACTAAACCCCTGAGCTCATTCAGCACTCCCTGAAAAGCTGTTATCACAGCAGCCATGGCCGAAGCAATTCCACAGACACTGGGCCAGGTTAACGTGGTTCCGAACTGGGTTATTTTTGTCTCGATTTCTCGGGAGGAATCAGAGATTAACACAACCTCTTCTACTTATAATTTTGACTCGTGGGGCTGCTATAATGTATATATAATGGTCTGATTTATTTTAGAGCGGGGTGATAGTGGCCATTGTGTGACCAGGAGCCCCAGGGGATTTGCTAATATTTAGGGGGATCACCACCAGAGAGGCTAGTACCCTCTGGGATGCCAGAGCATCTTTGCAGAAAGGGGAGCTGGCTTCGACGTCACACGAGGTCCATTTTGTCACCAGACCAAGGTCGATTCAGTTCTAGAGCAATTTAGGAAACTACTCATTCTTCTCTTTAACTTTTTGATTGTGAAAGACGTAACATGGAGTAAAGAAAACACACAATGTTATTTGTCCGTTTTTAAATAATAATAGAGCGATACCCCTGTAATCACCAGATTAAGACATAGAACACATGGTCCCACGGTCTCCCGTGCAGTTGGAAAGAACCACTGTTCCTGATTCAATGCCTTGTCATCTCCTTGTCTTTATGGTTTTACCGTAGACGCATACATAACATGTTGCTTAGTTCTGCCTGTTTCTGAACTTCCTATGAAAGGAACACTCTATAGGCAGGTGCTACTACCTCCTTTCCTGTTGTAACCTTACATCGAGAGATGCCTTCACCTTGGTATGGGTGGCTATAGGTCACTCATGTTCACTGATATGTAGTAGTCCTATCATAAGAATGTGCCATATCTCTGTCAGCCGTTATGATTTTGGTGGACATTTGGGCTTTACCTTCCAGAGCGCACAAACACGATGTTGCTATGGCTACTTCTGCGGGCGCACAGGTGCAAGGCTTTGTGTGCCTGAGAGTGAAGCTGCTGGGGGGAAGGTACACGGAGGCACACTTTTACTAGGTAATGCAAGTTGTTTTCCCAAGTAACTGCAGCAGTCTAGATTCCCACCCGCAGGCATTGAGAGCGCCCACGTTCCACCTCGTGGTCAACGCTTCGTCACACCAGACTCCTAAGGTTTTGCTGATCGTGGGGTATGACGTGTCATTTTTCTCATATACATCAGCCATTCGTGTTTCCTCTTCAGCCAAATGGTGGTTCATGTCTTTAGCCTGTTTTTCTGTGAGTTCTCTGTCTTTTCCTCATCGATTTGTAGGAATATTTTATAGAGTTGGCAAATCCACATATTGTCAGTTCCATCATTTTGTGGCTTTTTACCTTCCTACAGTATGTTTTGTTCTTCATTTCAATGTGGCCAAAATAACTAATCATTTTCCTTAAGATCTGCACCTTTTGTGACTTATTTAAACTTCTTTTCTTATCCCTCAGTCACAAAGAGACTCCCCTTCATTTTCTTCTCCCTGGTCACGCAAACGCCTGCCTGTCACACGTGGTGGGGCTGTTTGGGGCTCTCTAGTCTGCTCCGTTAGGCCAATCCCCACCGGGCATGGTCACTGACGCTGGGTAATAAGCCTTGATTACCTGGTAAACACATTGGAATTTACTGCGGAAAGAGTTTTCGCGTTAAAAACAACATAAAAATAGGAACGAGAACTTACTTTGCTCTGGGTTGATGAACTAATCCCGGAATCTCTTTATTGGTTTTGAGTCTTGCATTTGAACTGGCACTTTTTTCCTGAAACACATAAACACGCGTGTGTCAAAGGCCAGGTGAGAAGCAGCAATTCAACAACAGCATGAATCTCCATCCCAGAGACACCCCACAGGTTTGGAACCCTCCACAGCTGCTCAGGTCACGGGGACAGAAGTCCTTGCAAAGATGTTTCCCTGTCCAGGGAGAACCGCCAAACCCGTGAGAGGGAAGGTCGTCACGAAGAGAGAAATGTGCTTTCGAACAAATTTGTTGGTTATACGACTCTGTTTAGAAAACGATGTGTAGCTAACATCTGATTTTTAGGTGGAGTTTCTAAAAATAGTGAGAATCGAAGAACAGAAGACACTAGTGTCAGGAAGAGCAGAAAAGCACAACCACAGCCCCTGCTGCCTTCTCGGGGCTCAAGGGAAGGCTTTGTGACTTATTTCAACTTTCTAAACACACTGACTCGGTGTGTTCATTTGTAACACACGACGGTGGTCACTGACTCGTAAAGCTGGTACAAGGCGGCAGCGGTGACAGAGGCAAGAGGGTGATTAAAGGCGACGACTATTTTCCACCCACTACAGATGCTGAGATGGAATTCGATTGGATGCATAACATCCAATACCAGCCTGTGTTCAAGAGGCCCTTTTTGGCTATTAGCCTAACCTGATTTCTTATTCCCAGTAAATCAGCCAGATGGGAAAGAAACATCCTCAAATCTTCAAATACTGATACATCAGTAACTGTAACACTATCACTCTGTATTTTTAGACATCATTTTTTATTTAATTAATTAAACTAATCAATTTTTTGTTTTAGAGAGAGATTGGGGAAGGGAAGGAGAAGGAGAGGGAGAGAAACATCGATGGGAGAGAGAAACAGTGGTCGGTTGCCTCTTGGATGTGTCCCGATCCGGGGAACAAACTCACAACCCAGGCGTGGGCCCAACCGGGAATTGAACCAGCAAACTTTTTGCTTCGTGGGACAACAATGCCCAACCAACTGAGCCACACCAGTCAGGGCTACAGACGTTATTTTTTTAAAAAGATATTCAAAGTGCTTTATTCTTTGCTCACAAAACGTACCCCTAACACGAAAGACAAGACTGTTCTAAGGCAATTTAAGAGATAACTGAGCACTCGAGGAACCAGAGGTGAGGCAATCATTAAAGACCAGCTAAGGCGAGCCACACAGCTCCTGCGGGCCACCCCGCCCTGCTCGCCAACGCAGAGTGATGGTCCCACCATGCACTCACTCCCTTGAGTTCAGATTTCCCCAGGCCCACAGAAGCCACTTACATCAATGAAATTCCAGGGACTTACACATCCGGGCGGTGGTTTGCTATTGGCCATGAAACACGAGCTTATCTGTAGAACATTAGTATTCCAAAACCCAGGGTGAGTTTGTGCTTTTCTAGCGAAAGAAAGAATCATTGCAGTTCTTTTGCAGCCTATCTGATCTTCCTTTCCTCACACTAAACAGGAATGGTTTCGTGAACATTCAAAGTGTAAAATGTCTATTGTATTCTCTGCGGGTGTAGTCAGGGGACAACCAAAGAACGCCCTAATTTCTTACAAAGCAGGTGGGAGAATAATCAGAAAAGGCTAACGTAGTAACCCAGGAGGGCACGCCCACATCCTCTCTTTACCTGGAATGCCACGGTGCCCGGCTTAGGGCCCTGGCACTGTGAATCCATTATTTACTAAATGATAAATTTTAGTACATTTATAGAATGGTACAACTATCACCCCAGTCCAGTGTTAGAAAAATTCTCTCATCCCAAATCGTTTCCTCAGATCCATTTGCAGTTCTTTCCTGCTCTCAGCCGTTGTCCCGGGAAACCACAGCCCGCTGTCTGTCTCCACATGCACATCTGCCTTTCCTAGATTCATATAAATGGAATAATACAGGGCCTGGCATTCTTCACTCAGCATAACGTTTTTGAGGTTTGTCCATCTTGCAGCACATTTCAGTATTTCATTGATTGTAAGTGCTAAGTAACATCCCAATGTGTGGCTATACCACCTTTTGTTTATCCGTTCCTCTGGAAAGTTCCCGGTTTGTGGCTGTTATGAACCATTATGCTGTGACCATTCGTATGCAAGTCTTTGTGAGGACAGGCATTTTCATTTCTCCTGGGTAGATTACTAGGAGTGGAACTGCAAGATCGTATGGTATAAGTGTAGAGTCAAATATTTAAGATGTCCCCCAACTGTTTTCCAAAGTGGCCGCACCGTTTTATGTTTCCACCAGCAGGACAAGTGGTTCCAGCTTCTCCAAATCCCTAGCATGACTACCGCCATCCGAGTGGGTGTCTTCTTGTGGGCTTTCTGTGTTTTAAAAACGTGACTTGAATGGGTTCTTACATTTCCTTGTATCCCTCAGAACACCTCGCATGTGGCTACGCAGAGCATGCATACGCCTCCCGGTGAGCTGCCTTGGCATTGATAAGTCAGTTCTGTATTTGCTTATAAACACCATTTAACTTCTCTGCTGGGTGTTTATCGGGGAAGGGGTGATTTAAAGAGATGTCTTTCAAAAACACAAGCAAACAAGCAGACAAACAAAACCAAGGAGGGCTGCAGGAAGGAGGAAGCTGATGGGAGCCCAGATGGAGCAGGTCCGACAGAAGGGGCCGTGCCCAGGCAGGTTTGGGGGCACCGGGTACAGAAACAGAGAATTAAACTGGGAGGTGATGGAACAGGCAACTACGATATTGTCTCCCTTGGCAAGAAAAAACTATCTTAATGGTACCTGACACTTACAAACAAAGCACCTAAAATAAACGAGGATCAAGTGAGACAAAGTTGAAGCCATCAAACGGCCCTCGGTGGGCAGTGTGCAGAGCGGTTTTTTTTTCTTTTTTTGGGGTGAAATTTCAACATTTTATTAATTATTTACATACTTATATAAGTATTCATGATCTTTATTATTGTACGTATTGTTAAGATTTTTTCAATTGCGATTTGCATTCAACATTATTTTGTCTTCGTTTTAGGTGTGCAGCGTGGCGGATACAGGGAGCAGAGTTTCTTGTGATCCATTCATACCGGTATCGGAATCATCAGGATGTGTGTTACAATGCAGATTCCCAGGCCAAGTGTGCGTCTCTGGGGTCGAGGCCCAGGAATCTGCATTTAAGACAGGAGGCCCAAGTGACCTGAACTCAAAAAAAGTTTGAGAACGTCTAAGGCAGAGAAAAGATACCTTCATGCTTAGGATCTCCCCAGTTGGTTTTCCACACAGTGGTTCTCAAACTGAGCCCTGGGGTTCTGTGAGCTGCCTTGGGAGGTCAACAGAGAGGCCCAGCAGAGCAGCAGCCCCCTGAACTCTTTCATAGCTAGGGGCTCCGTCAGTGGAAAAAAGCCCCCCATTTCTCCAAAGTGCTTGCAAACTAATGTCAGGTAGTGACAGGTGTATTTCAATAGTGAATCAAACAATTTTCTCCTCTGCTTGGAATAATCGTTTTCTTTCGTTACGAACAGAACACGCTCGTCAGTGTTGAGAATAAACTTGTCTTTCCCTTTCTCATTCCTCTGACGCTGGAGACAGTCAGACCATCTGTATTTACACTGCTGCTCTCCAATCCCTGGGTGGCATCTCCCACCCGGGAAGTCAGGATGGCAAGAGGCACTGATAGCTTCTTTAAAACATTCCCTCGAACTTCACACCTCCCTGTTGGCGAGGGATGAAACCACTTTTCCCTGTCACTTCTTTGTCTGTGTTGTTCCTCCGAGTCTGAAAGGACACAGGCAGTGGCTTCTCTGTGAGGGTCCCTGCGTCGGTTCTGGGTTGGAAGTGTGGGAGAAACCTCATTTTCTTTTCCTGGGCCCAGCAGTATAAAGAAAACCCAGGGGCCAGATGGATACAGGAAGCTGGAGGCCTAGAGAAAAGAGGAGGGGGCGGGAATAACAGCTCTGGAGACTGCTAATGAGCGGTCTGCACACAGAAGGGACACAAAAGCACTAAAGAGGAGCCTTCAAAGCGTCCCGCCCTCCACACAGACTGTGTTTTGTGCACACGTGGACCGCTGCATTTCAGAAAGTACGTGAAGACTAGAAAAGGTCATTTATTAACGAGAATTAGGAGGCTTAGGGGGCGCATGCATATTTAAAAACTAGGAACACGCTGAGCTATAAAATAAATGAGTAATCATTCCAGCTTTGGGGAGGAACGCACAGAATATGCTCTGCAAGGAAACAAAGCTCATCTGATGTTGCACGTGTGATTTCCCGAGCGGTATGAACATGATAGGACACTGCCCCCTTCAACTGTAAAGGAATTTTATCTTCTGTCTTTTGAATGATGATGATGGGCTGAGCCACACTCACTCGGTGAGAATTTGAATGGACGGTTAGCAAACAGCAAGGCCCAAGCTACCAGATGCCACTGTTGACTCGGGCCCACCAGCATTGTGTTAATTACATGAAGTCAACGCTTCCACTACAATTACCTGCCCAAAGAGATGATTCGAATCAGCAGCATTTTGCTAGAATCATTTAGTAGGGATGAAGTTGGCAGGAAAAGTCTCCACGTTATGGACATTCTTTTTTCTATAAAATACAGACACGCACCGCATTTTATATCCAGCAGCTGTTAAGTGGGGTGAATCAGTTTTAAAGCACCCAGTATTTTTTCACGTAGCTGTTTCTCAATGTAGATTGGCAACATTTAAAATAATCGTAAAAAAGGAAACAGCCCCTGTAAGAAATTGCGTCAGAACTGATGTAATTGTATACCAACCAATCTAGAACAAAGTCTTTAAGGTGGTAGGCCATTAATTACAAGGAGGAAGCTATAATGTTGTTATAAATTACACTGAGAGCTAGGAGTTAGGGATATTGTCAACAAGATGATATATCTCCAAGTTTTTCAAAAAAGTAACATATATGTACCCAAGAGAATGAACTCCTTTGGAACAACCATGTTCAATTCTTGCCCAAAATGTTTGTATCGGGACAGGGTAGGTTATGTTGCAATGAAAAACCACCCTGCATATCAGAGTTCAACCACAGCCGTTTATCTCCTGCGCATGCTCTGCGTCCGAGCTAGCAGGAGGGCTCCCTCACCCTAATCACAGTGGGAAACCACGGCAGAGAAACCTGCTGGCTGGCGGTCACTAAACCACTGTTTAATGGTACCCAAGTGCCAGACCGTGCTAAGTGATCTGAGATATAATCCTCGTTCACTACAAAACAAAGAGGAAGGCGGACAGATGTTTCAAAATGATAGCAGTATGTGGGCGGGGCGTGCTCCTGATGGATGACACCTCCATCAGACGAGAAGGTCAGGGGCGCTGCCTGGAGAAGGGACCTGGCAGGGCGGCGTTGAGGGGAGGAATGAGGACCCTGGCAGGACAGGAGGGAACAGGGCACTGAGAACCATTGAGAACCTAGTACTGCCAGGGAGGGCCTGGGGCGCCCGGAAGGGCGCCATGCGGTGGTGAGGTGGGCAGGGGCCGGGCCAGGAAGAACGTACGCTTGGGCACTTGGATTTTCCCTTGAAGCAGGGGGCACCACTGCGGGAGTCTAGAAGCTTCTGCAAATGTTGGAATTGTGTTTCTGGAAGCAGAGAGGCAGGCAGGAAGCTGTGCCCGTAAACCAGAAGAGAGCCCGTGAAGGGCTGAGCTAAGAGGGGGAGGTGCGCAGAGCCCACCGCAGGAGGCTTGGGTCTTGGAGTCAGACCGCCTCTCCGTTTCCTGCTGTGTGACCCTGAGCGGGTTTCACAACCTCTGTGCCTCAGCACCCCCGGCTTGGGAAATGGGAATGAAAGTAGCACCACTTCCCTGGGTTGCCTGTTGCGCAGGGAGCGCATGCCCAATGACAGCTCAGTAATGAACAGGTGCTCTGGGAATAGAGATGAGAACTGAGCATTGCCGAGAAAAGTCCTGGGGGCCCACTCCATGCTAGGCACCTTGTGGGACTCTGTGAGAAACAATAAGAAAAAAGACCAAAAAAAAAAAAGATAGAAGAGCTTCTGAAAGAAACAACAAGGACAAGCAAAGACAAACAACAAGGAAAATAGACAAGAAAAAAATGCAAATGTCAGAGAAAAACTCAAAGGCTAAATTATAATATGAGAAATCACGCGATTTGAGGTCGCCTGAATGTGTAGGGGAGATGGAAGAGGAAAAACTATCGCGGAGACGACAGCCCGATTTTTGGCTTAGCTGACAATTTTTTCTCCCTTGCTCTGATGCATAACGGATGGGCTGACGTTCCACCTGAAGGTATCTTTCTGAGCAGCAAGGCAATGGTTACGAAGGCAGAGACAGGGCTGGGCACAAGTGCACTTTCCCCTAAGCGGACGAAGCCAGCTTCAGGGCGGAGAAGCAGTACAGATGCAGAGAACATCTGTACGAGGGCCGGAGCTGCTTGGCTGACCTCACAGGTGTGCTCAGGCCCGACTGCATGTTGGGGGGCGGGGGGAGACAATGGCTCCTCTTGCTCCCTGCTTCTCATCTTAGCGTGTCACCTAGGATTCATCTTCTCACGACCCTGTGGCAACCCCAGATTCAATCCTTCCAACTCTGTGACCCAGCAGGCGAGAGAGTCTTCCTGGTCAGCCCCAGGTCCACAGTGCCCGTGCCTTCCATCAGGTGTGGCCACGCTGGAGGGGGTGGGCTCTCTCACAGGAGGGAAGGGCTGCTGGGACAAAGGAAGCAATAGTGGTCCCAACACACCTTCCATCCTTCTGCCTGTGAACTCTTAGGATGAACTATTTTTCCCCCCTATTATTCTATATTACATATTTTAAAAATATATAAACTCTCTGCGGCACACATTACAATTTTTAAAGTGTGTTTTTTAGTAATCTTTTTACGTCTTCACACACGGGAGTTTTGAGTTTCTGACTGGTGGGAAAGAACTGACTCCCCTCTTTAACCTATTATTCCTTCCACCCCTTCTGTGAGCAGCCCTGGACAATTCTAAATTTAGCTTCCTGCCGGTATCCTCTCTCCTACACTCTCTGAAACCTCTCCCAGCAGAGGTCGGAGTAAACAGGGACGTGGGTGCCTTAATAGTGCCCCCAGGCTTTCTAGCCCACACCAGCGTCGGTTCCTCGTGCAACAATTATTTTGCAATGTGGATGGAAGCAGCCAGTTCACTAGACTTTTCTATACACAGTCTTGACAGGGAATAATCCAATCCCGCGTTGTCCCCTTATTGATGTGCTTTTAGCCCGAGGCTGGGAAGAGACTGGTTGGTTGGAGCTAACATTAGGATTGAAAAGCTCTTTAAAATCGATATAGGCGCTTAGGCAATAAAGCATAAGCACCATTTTTTTTTTTCCTAAAAAAAAAAAACTCTCCTTTTGGAGAAAAGGTGCTGCGAGGTATTCTCTTCATTCCAAACTTTGCAAACAGAATTCATCCTGACATGCTTAAAGGGGTGTGTATAACCACCAATGTCTCTATTCGCTTATCTCCTCGGTCTTTTAGGAGCTTTCTAGAAAAGCTCCCGTGCTTTTCCACATTTATTTCTCCCCGAGTCCCCTCAGATTTATGCACATACCCATAACACGTGGGAGGTGAGCACGTCCTGCTGATGTGGGCCAGGATGGGGCTGGGCCCCCTCCAGCAGCCTCGCCCCAAGCTGGGGAGGCACAGCAAGCACAAACGGCCTGTCATTTCTAATCTCTCTGAGGCTGTTTCATTAGGAGGCTTTCAAATTAGGGTTTATGAAAGATACGAGGAGCCTCAGTGTACTACGTCTACCACAAGGTCAAGTGCTTTCTGAATGTCTGATCTCACGGTCTCTATTCTCTCTCTAGGTCCTACAAGGCAGGTAAGTCTTAAGAGACAGGTTGCCTGTTCCCTCATTCTTTGCCTCTCCACTTAAGTGAAAATCTTTTCCTGAGTAAAAGCTCCCCCTCCCCCCCCAAAAAGTGGAACTGGCAAAGAGAGAAAAACGTGTTGAAGTGTGTGTTCAAGAGCTCCAGTGAACCATGCAGGCCTGAGCCCATTCTTCACAGACGAGAGACATAGAGGGTGTCTGGCCGAGCTGAAACACAGGATTTTTAGGGCAGCCGTGAAAACCTGTCAGGTGACTACTTATCACACACAGTTTATTAACTCAGCTACACACATTTAAAACCACAGAGAGCGTGAGAACCGTGTTGATTTGGAAATAATAGCCTTTCCCCACTCACAGTTCATGAGACCATTTAAACTTTCCAGGTGCATCTGGCATCTGTGTTTGCAAGGAGTCACGCACCCTCTGGGTCTTCTGACGCTGGCCTCACCTCTCCTGGTTTGTTTGAGGGGAAATGCGGTTTGATTTGTTGTATGTTTGCTGCCTGGGGAATTTGACTCCGAGCTGTAAACCCCGTTCAGGGGTAAGTGGTGTCCACGTTGTGCAGTGTTTACTGTATTATTATTGTTTCAAAGTAACTTTTCAAAGGCTGCACACGATGACTCACGGAAATAATAATTAAATTAGAATGTTTTCTTCATTCAGCAACAGAACTGATTTTGTCGGAACACCTCTATAAGCATCTCAAGTCTGTGTTTTAGGCTACTGTGTTTCCCCCAAACTTCGTCTTCAAAATGACAAGGGCGTCCCACATCATGTGACTCAGATAAAAGGTTGTATCCACTTTTCTGAATAATAATAATAAAAAAGAAAAAACCCTGCTCACATGCTGGCATATACTGTAACATAATGGAAACTCTTACCATGTGATGACTTAAAGGGTATCTTTGAACAAAATCCAAGTTTTCCTGCTAAAAACTTAATAAAATCAGTAGGGACTTTCTCCCATTTTTCAAACGGCACACTGAAGTAACATCTCACAAATGTGAATGCCACATTTGGTGTGTAAGCCATCTGGTAGAAAACATGCTAAGGGGAAAAAAAAACCCACCCCCAAAACAAAACCCAAACAATGTGTATTTATGCAGGTACATCTGCCCACACGCACTGTTCTCCCCTCTCCCTCCCCCACCCTCTCTCTCACAGCCATTGTTACAGAAGATAAACTCCTGGCAGACCCCACCCCCGGCTGCTGGGCATCAGGTCAGTTCAGAGCAAATGCCAAGCACGGGTCTTCCGTGGGAGAGGAGCCCGGTACATGTCAGCAATTATTATTGTTGTTAACTGTTAGTCCCACCCTCCCACAAAGACTGTGTGAGGGGAGCGTTCACAGAGGAGAACGCTAAGGAGAGCATTAAGGAGATATTTTGCACGTTGCCGAAGGTCACAGAGTTACTGGCCAAGAGGATTAGGAACTCTGCATTTGTGCCCGTTTCAGTAACTATTTTGCATCCTTAAAAAAGCCAAATCTATATAAACTAGAGAGGGTGGGAGTAAGGGTCGCCCGGGCAATTTTAAACTACCCCTTTATGCTTCGATGCCTAAAGATGAGACAAAGGCCTGGGAAGGACACCCAATGTCAAAGACGCAGGCAGACCCCTGGGAGTCCCCTCAGGGCCACTGCTGAAAAGCAGCACCTGCCCCTCCCCGACCAAAGCAAGTCACGCCCAGGCAAGCAACGGGAAGGGGTAAAGATGAAAAACAACAGGGAATCGAGGGACCGGGCACACCTGCTAGGAGCAGTTGCCACTGAGAGCCTCTCCAAAGGCAATTAAATTTAAATTTTTTTTGACATGTTATATTAGTTTCAGGTGTACAGCACAGTGATCAGTATTTATACATATTGCGAAATATTCACAGTAAAAAATCTAGTTAATATCTGTTTTACCACATGTAGTTATAACATTTTTTTCTTGTGATGACAACTTAGAAGATCTACCCTCCTAGCAACTTTCCAATACGCGGTACAGTATTATTAACTATCGTGGCCATGCTGTGCATCACATCCCCAGGACTGAACTTATTTTATACCTGAAGTTTGTACCTTTCAACTCCTTTCACCCACTTCTCCTACTCCCTCTCCTCTTCTCTGGAAACCACTCAACTTTAAATTTTTAAAAGAGGTGACTGCTGCTGGCCAGAAAATACATAGATCCAGTGGTAGCGGTAGCTGCCTCTTACCACGGAAAACTAATTGTTCAATATTCAGGAATTTTGAAAGCCAGCTGCTGGTAGTTTGTGAAGTCAGCCTCTGTGAGGGTATTTGTAGTATGGAAATTGGCAAAGAGTTTAAATCAGTTCCTGACTGCCCCCTGCCACCCAGAGAGCTGATTTACCAGCACTGTATGTAACTGTATATAAATCACTGTTTTAAATTTGTTTGCCATCTTTACCCAAATCCTTGTTCTGTGCTTGAGGCGGGTTTCACGACCATGGTTGGGTGGCCTTACGTAACTAATTGGGAGCTTCTTCTTCAAATAAATGCTCTTTTGTATTTGGTCAAGAAGAACAACAATCCATGGGAGCGTTTTGGGTGGATTGGCTTGGAATGTCATCATGCTGCCTTTTAAAAAATGGGGTTAAAGGGGCCTCCGTTCTTGGCTGCCCTAGTCTCAGGTCCTAGGACAAACTTCGGTGCCATGGTCCTCTGCGCAGCGCAGTGGCCTCTTCCTGCACTGATGACAGGGAGACCCTCTTCCATCCCTAGCTCATTGTCTATCACTTCCCTCCCTCACCTCCAAAATCTCCAAAAAAAGCACTACTTGGCCACACTCACCCCCTATCATCATTATGTCTTGTAGAAAAGCTCTATTTCCCCCTCTAAATCAGGCAGTTGTCTGTTTGGGAATTTTCTTTGAAAGAAATATTGTAATCTGCAAATGAATTAGTGTTTCCCTGTTTGACCTTCCAAAGAGGAGAAAAGTTCAGCCTCCAACAACATGCGAGGCAAATAACAGAATTTAGCTAAACCAGGACTTTGAACCCTGCTCTAGAAAATTCTCACGCTTCCTCCTAATGCCGGCGGAGGGTGCAAGTGACAGAGAAGAGGCCAGGAGAGCCACTGCCTCCTTGTCCAAGTTAATGGACCGCCACCTGCTCTACTGCTCCTGTACCATCCCAACAACTTGAAATCCACCAGAGAGGAGGAACCGCAGCTGCAGAAGCCAGTCCAGGGAGCGCGGGGGACTTCATCAGCCTTGCGAAGAACGGCAAAGGAAAACACCACGGTGACACCCTCGTCCTCCTGGGAGAACCTTTCTCCCTGCCGTTCCTGGCACAGGCCTGTCACAGCGTCTCGGCTCATCTGCTGACACGTCTGTCTTTTCTTGACATAGGTTGTTTTAAATGCTTCAACCTAACAGAATGTAAGCCCGTTAAGGACACCAATAGTGTCTAATCCCTCTTTGCATGCCATTGGAGTCAGAGGTAGGCGCTCAGTAAGGATCTGAGGAACAAATGAATGGACATTTGTCACCCTTTGCTTGGGTGCTACAATGTGCGACAATATCCACCTCACTCAGAATATGGGAATGGGCACCAAACGGGCAGAAGGATTTTAGGAATGAACTTGGGAGCTGAAGCACAAGGACAGGGAGACCAAAGGGGAGGGGGAATGGTGCTTTGACTGTAGCTTTCACCAATGCATGTCAACTATCACTCTTATAATTGTGATCAGGTCACCCAGGACCTTCTACATAACACACAGCAAGGTGGTGCAGTCAAAGTCATGGAGACAGAAAGGACAATGGTTGCTGCCAGGAGCGAGAGAGGCGAGATCAGGAAGTTCATGTTGAATGGGTACAGAGCTTCAGTTTTGCAAGACGCATAAAGTTCTGGAGATGGATGGTGGTGATGGTTGCCCAACAATGGGAATGTACATAATACTGCAAGACAGTCCACTCTTAAAAATGTTAAAACGGCCCTGGCTGGTGTGGCTCAGTGGATTGAATGCTGGCCTGTGAACCCAAAGGTCACCGGTTCGATTCCCAGTCAGGGCACATGCCTGGGCTGCGGGCTGGGTCCCTAGTTGGGGGTGTGCGAGAGGTAACCAATCGATGTATCTTTCATATGTTGATGTTTCTCTTCCTCTCTTTCTACCTCCCTTCTCCTCTCTCTAAAAGTAAATAAATAAACTCTTAAACAATAAAAAAATATTAAAATGGTAAATTTTATATTATATATATTTTACCCAATTAAAAAAAAATGCATAGCCAAGGTTGGAGGGAGCTCTCACCTCTAGCCTCCCCCAAGCTTCTTTCAAAAGATTTTCTCGTTTGCTTCATCTAATCTATTATTTTATGGTCTCTCCTTATTTTTACATACTCCAAAACCAACAAAAAACAGATTTATGTACAAAGACCTATTAAAATATTTACTTGTAAGATGATAAAGTCTTCAGTCTCAAGGGACATTGGCACATCACACAACCCACGGACAACCGGGGCCCGCAGTTCGGATGCACTGGGGAAAATGACACATTCCTTCAAGGCTGAGAAACGCAAGAATTTTATCTCTATGTAATTCCACATGTTCAGAAGCTTTCAGTGCCCTTGGACTTTGAGAGCTCAGAGCAAACCCACTTTGTGAAAGAACATGGGGGTCATGGTTTGTTTGTGACCCCAAAGTTGATCCACTTTACCAGGGAGAGATAGAAGTTTCCAGCGAGAGGCAACGGAGCCAGACTCGAAACCACAAGTAACCAAGGGAACGAGGACAAGCACACCCGTGCTCAGAAAACAGGTGTATGTGAGGTCCAGAGAGTTGGGTCTCCAGAGGTGGCAGGTCTTCAGACTCTGCCACCTCGTGTCTGGGAATCGTGCCTCAGTTACCTTCTCTGCCAAACAGGGGCAACGGGATGTTGCTCATAAAACACTAGTATCCTGTTAAATGAGATTAAATAATATAATGCAGCATTTGGAAGAGGGTAGACAGTAATTCTAAGATGTTATTATTACTTATCTTCATGCTGTATTACTGCTATTTACTATTAACAATACATTTATTTTATATATATATATATACACATACACACACACACACACACACACACACACACACACACACACACACACACACACATTTCTGAAAAGTAACCAGGTCAACCCTCAGGGACCTGCCCGAAATGTTTTTTTGTCCTGATGTCATGGGTAATTGGGAGCAAAGAAGGCAACTTTAAAGATGGTAGAGTCCAGCTCCTGCATTTTCTATGGCTCGTAACTACCTCCTATGGAGATTAAAGGACTCGACGGAGGTCCTACTGTTAGTGGAGGAACTGAGAACCCATCCGTCCTTTAATCCAGGCCTCCTTTCTCTCTGCTATGGAACTTCCGGAAGTGGTAGGGTTCTCAAAGCAGCTGGACATTCAGCGCTCACCTTCTCATTCTGAACTGTGTGCCAGAAGGGTGTGGAACATGCAGCAGGTGACTCGCTCTGGCCTGTGGTGGGTGAATGAGTGACCACACCAGCTGACAGTTACCCAGTGCGGGCTCTGGGCTAGGTACACCTCAGGAGCAATTCAGGGGTGTTCCTGGAATGTGCTGGGAAGGAAGCAATGAATGATCCTAAAATATAAACAAACCCACCTAGGAGGCCTTTCAGATGATCAGATAATGATCTGCCCTCAGGAGACACTGGTCTGGGCCCCCTGGCTGTCTGTCCTAGTTAAGCAAGTGACACTAGCCAGCTGACTGGGCACAAGGGCCTGGGCACGTGGACTGTGGGCCTCAGGGATGTGACAGGGCTGCTTAGTTTTCTACCCTCCAAGGGCAGTGTGCTTGGGTCTATTTCCTTGGGCTGGTAGGGATCCCAGAGAAGGTGCATCTCACTGAGTTTTGGACAGCCCAGACCTCCTTGCCAGCATCCTGGGAGCCAGATGGGGAAGGCAACCAAGAACCTTGGCCTTCAGAATGCAGACTTTCACTCCAAAGCCCCGATTTCAGTGTGGCGTCCTCCCCTCTGCTGTTGATACTGATTTACGGTGAACCCTCTCGTTTCAGCCCACTTTCACCTCCCTTTGCAGAGATAGCTGGTGCTGGCAATTTCTGAGACTTCTGTTCAACTTACAGTGTAATTGGCTTTCTTGGGTTTGCTAAGGCAGTTCTCACCCTGTTTCCACCGTGCGGACTGTTACGGTGCGGAATGTTACGTTGTATTCTGTCTCTTAGTCGTAGAGGACTATAATTATTCTGCAGAGGCCTTTAGCTTTTGTGTTCCTGGCATTTCGGAAGGAAATAAAGGGTAACATCTAGGTTCGGCCTGTCCCTCCTAATCTGATCTAGGCACTTGGTGTGCATGGTCTAATTCTACAACAGTATGCAGTAGGAGTTATTGTCATCCCCATTTAGAGCCGAGGAAACCGAGTCTCAGCCATCTGCCCAAGGTCTCCCAGAGGGTGTGAACGCACATCTTTCTGATGCCAAAGCCCAGGCGGGAAATCACGGCCACGTACAAGCATCCACAGTGAGATGACGGTGACGGCCTGTCGATCGCATTCACCATGGGGTTTGTGTGTGTTAACTGCCACACCCTGTGAGACAGGTCCTATTACTGTGGACCCATGTTGCAGAGGAGGAAACTGAGTCACAGAGTGGATAAGGGGGCTTCCCAAGATCACACAGCCCGGAGAGGATGGCTCCAGGGGCTGTGCTCTTCCTACTCCCCAAGGGCAGCTCAGTATACCATGTCTGCCTTGTAGATTTCCACTATGTACTTTAGAACCCCCCTGGCTCTGCTCTTTTCTCTTTTCTACATGACGGAACCCAAAAGGAAACAAAAATCTTCCACCAACCAGAAGAATAGAAGACAGGCAGAGTTAAAGTCGTTTTGAAAATACTTGCACAAGAAACTATTCTACTATATTACATTATCCTTGGTTTATAGTTACCTTCAGACATTCAAGTTGGGAATCATGTGAATAACATGCCAACATAACTATTCACGTAAAAAACACAGCTTTTTAGAGAGGAAATGGCAAGTAGAATGTGCTTCCTAGTCTGATAGCCTGAA